>AUWJ02017095.1:0-13676 GCA_000468175.2 Phytophthora cryptogea
CTTGCGCTGTGCTGTGGCGCGCGAAAGAATGCGAGAGCGTACATACTTGGGGGTTCTATTGTGATGGGGTAGGTTATCATACTTGCGCAGGGCGCGGGGTACAGGGCGTTTGCCTGTGCGTTATTTTATGTTTCTAATGTTTTCTAGTGTGCTGTTCTTCGTCTCCGCTCGCTCTCTCTCATGCCAGGTCGAGCAGCATATCAAAGCACTCGTCCGAGATCTCGCGGATGCGCTTGTTCCAGTGGCAGGTGGCGTTCTCGTGCAGCGCCGACGCGATCTTTTCGCGCAGGGGCTGGTCGCAGGACATGTACACGCTCATGAGCTGGAAGTTCCCGCACATGTTGCACGCTTCCTGCGCCACGAGGAAGTGCGTCGACTGGATGCACGCCTGGATCCGCGTGAAGGTGCGGTGCACCACGTCGGCTGGGAACATGAGACCGAGCAGCATGAACTGCGACAGCAACCCCGCCGTGAACCGCACGAAGAACAGCTGCAGTTGCACGTTCCGCTGGGGCCACTTGAGCAGCATCCAGCGCAGGAACTCCTCGCCGTGCATCGGAGAGAACGCGGCCATCCGGTTGACCAGGCCTCCCATCGCGCGGTACGTTGTCGCTTCGGCGGAGTCACTGCACTCTGCGTACTTCTCGAGCTGATTGCGGTTGGAATCGGCATTGCCGCTGCCTCCAGGCGAGCTCCGAACGAGTAGCCGAATCGCGTGCATGATTTGGCTACATAGTCCACCAATTGTGTCGCGAATATCGTCGTCACTGGTGCCGAATATATCGGCGTTGTATCGGGCGTCCTTCTCGATAGCGTCCATGGCAGCATTAAGGAATGCAATCATCCCCTTGACAGTCACGAGGTCTTTGCCTGCATTGGTGGGCGTAATTTCCGCTAGACCTTGGTGCTGGAAGATCGCAAGCGATGCCGACGAAGCCGCGGCCAAAATACACGAGCGCATCTCCGGGATCGCGCGAAAGATCGCGTTGATGACTGCAAACCTGTCGTACTGGGCAAGCACGTCGAGTTTCACCATGGCCAGCATCTCGTGGGCGATCCACTGTGGGGTGAAGTACATTTCCTGCATGGTGTCAGCAGGCGTGCCTCGAGCAGGCATTTCCTCGATTGTGGCGTCTGAATTGAACAACATGGTCGTCAGC
Organism: Phytophthora cryptogea; assembly: GCA_000468175.2. Taxonomy (NCBI): domain Eukaryota; phylum Oomycota; class Peronosporomycetes; order Peronosporales; family Peronosporaceae; genus Phytophthora; species Phytophthora cryptogea. The sequence continues at coordinate 1,161 of AUWJ02017095.1, forward strand.
GCGGCCTGGAACTTGAGCAAATCGATGTCGAGCACGCCTCCCTTCGGCTTATGAGCAGCCGGAATGTCGACAATGTCGTCCTCGTCAAAGTGGAAGACATCTTCATGCTGGCCTCCACCGAGAAGTAGCAGATTCAGCTCCTGGGTCACTTCCACGTCGGGGAAGAGCAGACACATGAGTTCCAGAACCACTTCATCGGCGTTAAGCGCGTCCACGACATTCGCGCGCTTGTGCTCGTGTCTGCGGCGCCCCACGCGGCGCTTAAACTTGCGTTTGGGGGTGCCCTCCGCGACCATTTCAGGGGACGACCCGAGCTCGTCGAAGTTGTCGTGGCTCAGCAACTGGCCGGACTCGTTGAAGATGCGTGCGCTCTCGAACAGTGTCATAGGGCGTGCCTCGCGTCGGTGCTCGTCGTGTCGCGCTGCAAACGCTGAGGACGGCGCAGATGACGCGAGCGAGAGCGTGCTGACGCCGCCGAGGGCGTCGTCCAGCTCGTCGTTGGCTGTCATTGCCGGCGGCCACGAGGTCGCGGAAGGCCCGGAGCGGCTGAGTTCCTGTGCGGCGGCGGCGGCGCTGGGCTGGCGCGGGTCGGGGATGAACCGGCGCGCGCTCTTGGAGGGCAGCCACGCGTCCTTCTCGAGGCGCATGATGTCGGCGCGGTGCTGGTGGTGTGCGTGGTGCTTGAAACGCGGCTCGGCGCGGCCCTCGGCGGAGCGGCGGCCGGCGTCGCGCTGGTGGTGCTTGAGCTTGCGCTGCAGCTTCCAGTCCGTCGTTTCCTCGGGGACGCGGCGCGACGGCGCGGGCGAAATGTCGGCGGGGGGGGACATGGCGGGTGGGGAGGGGGCTGCGGCGAGCAGCGACCAGGAGCAGACTCGGGTGCGGTGTGCGGGGTAAACTGGCGAATGCGTCAGCCGTTTGGTGTCTGAATCTCGTGTTCCAGGGTATGCGACATAGGAGAGGGCGCTCTAGACGCGCGCGCATTGGCTATTCAAGCGACACAGCCCTACCCGCGCTTCGAGTTCAAACTTGAAAATCGAGAGCGCCAAAAAGAATCGAGAGATTCCCGCGAAACGACCCCGCCCCCCCCCACCCAACGATACTCCTTGGCAGCTGAAAGATACATTTCCCATCGGACTCGCTGCAGTCGAGTCGACTGTCTGTGACTGCACCAACGCGATCTTTCCGTCGTTGCACTCGGCGGTTGAACTGCACTTTGATCCGTAGACCGATCCCGCCGTTGCGATCATCGAGCAACGTTCTCCTGGCTCCTACGCCGCCGCCGGAGCCGGTCGGGCCCTTCTTCGCTTGCCTTGAATTGGGCGCCCCAGCTGTGACAGCCCCGACGTGGCTCGATTGCGCACCGAGCGAGAGCTGGACGACAGGCTGGGTGCAGGAGGACGGTCTCTGTCGGAGGGTCCACTTCAACTTACCCAGCCGTTTCGTCGACGAGCCTGAGATTCCGCGCGAATCGGCAGATACGACCAACATGCACCGCTCAAGGCGAGCTAGCAGGCGACAGCGACAACTTGTTCCTCTGGCTGCAGATGTACGGGATAATCGCTCAATTTGTCGATGCGAGGCCAAAGCGTTTAGAAGTGCAGGACGTGCGGTTCTCCACCACCGGGACAGTGCTCATGCAAAACAACCGTGACGGCAAAAGCTATAATTGCCGGTGTGCGGTGACTATGAAACGTAGTTGCAACAGCTTATGCTGCTCACAACGCCACTGGCGTTTTATTGCAGTGAGCCGTCTACGTTACGAGCTCACGACCGAGGCGGCGACGCGCTGACGAGCATACATTCGAGCCTCGCTCGAGCTGGCGACAGGGGTAATTTGAGTTGAGCACGCCCGGATCGGCATGTCGTCGCTGCGAAAGTGCGGACTCGTTGCGCTTTGACTTCAGGGGCGACGGGAATAAGCCCCAGCAAAGCGACCCGAGCTGTACAGTAAAGTAGTGGGACTGCCAAAATGCTACGTTAAACCAGTTGGGGCTGTTGCGACCACCAAAACATGGCAATGCGAGCAAGCTCTGCAGGGGCGAGCTGATCTGCAACTGTCCCATCAGTGGAAGCTGAAGCTGGCGCAGGTACTGCCGCGAATACTACACAGTAATGCAGGAGCTGCCATGCCGTATTCGACAAACTGGAGCTGAACTCGCAAACTAGTGCACTAGTTGCCACACGGGGCCTTATAGACGCTCGTTCGGTTCACAGTAGCCAACAAGCGAAGCACTCAGAAACGACTTGATGTTGCTACCAACAAGCTGCCGGTCTTGCGCGATCACCGAAATTCGTGAATTTCAGCCAATCAGAACTTGTCACTCAGATTGCCACCAAAGATGGCAATGGTGAAGCTGGAGCGCTCCGTGCCTCCGCAAGTACTGGAGCTGCTCGTGTCACGGTTCCAGAATCTGGATGCCGCAAGCGGTAGCGTCCCCGTGTCGCTGGAGCTGTCGGCCACGTTAGACGTGCAGTTGAACTTCTGGGAGCGCTCCGAGACGCGCGAGATCGAGTGTATCAACGTGGACGAAGGCTGTCCACGCTGCAAGTTCGAGAGCTTTCTACGGGGCCTCGTGATCCTCAAGCGCCGTGGACTTCTGCATATCAACGGAGCGTATGTGGTGGACACAGCAGAGACGCCGTTCGCTCGTTTGCGGCTGCAGGTGGAAGGGCACGAGGCACTTGCAGTGGCGCTGGAGGAAGACGAGTTCGCATTCGTCCAAAGCCACTTGCAGGGCGATACAACGAGGACGGCTTCGATGACATCTGAGCAGGCGACGGAAGCTGCGAGACGCAGTTTGTGTCATGTTGTAGGGTGCAGTTTACATGCCTGGAAGCGGCCGCGAGCGCAAGTGACCCCGGACCGAACGAAGCCGATGTTTGCTGCAGCTCCGGTGCCTCGACCGACGTCAGATCCTGCTCCACCTCCTGCACTAGCTACGGCTCTCGAATCTGCTCGATTTCGAGCTTCACCCTTGGCAACTCCTGCTCAAGTTTGCGCTCCAGCACCAGCTAAGGCTCGGCCAAAGGCCCCGGTCAGCTCGGTCAGTGTGGTATCAGTAAAATCAGAGAGTCAAGCGACTCCAGCCTCCTCGCCACCAGAGGAATCAACGAGCTTTTCGGGTAGTGAGGCGTCGTTCGACTTAGAGGGCGAAGAACCGACAGACCCACCAAATCGAAAGCTGAACCTCCCGGACGTGTTTTATAGTTTGATGGCTCGTATTGAGGCAGACCCGTCGGATCTGTGGCGCGCAGATATTCCGGGTTTAGATTTGAAGCTTTACGAGCATCAGCGACGAGGGTTAAGCTGGATGATGAAGCGCGAACGTGCGTCGTTGTGGGATTCCGAAATACCGCACCCTTTTAGCGTTCCTGGTAAACATTCTGGGCGGAGTGAACGCAGTTTGGAGGAGGAGTTTAGTCAGACTGCACACGATGCGTGTGGCGGAATGTTGTGTGATGAACCAGGACTGGGCAAAACGATCACGATGTTAGCACTTATACTCTTGACAAAAGGCCAAACTACCAGAAATTTGCCTATGCGGGTAGATGCACCGACTTCAAACACAGCAAATGTTCAACTTCGATCGATATCGCGCGGCCCCGCACTCCGTTCAGAAGACTTGGTGAGCTCAGCTGCGTGCCTCATTGTAGTTCCAGATGCGTTGGTTGAGCACTGGGAGGAGCAAATTGAAGCCCACGTTACGTATCAAGGCCTGAAAACGTACGTCGACAAAGGGACAAAGGTGCAAAAAAGTTTACCTGAGAACACCGAGCTGGCGACATACGACGTTGTCATCGTATCGTTTGCGCGACTAACGAAGGAATGGAGATTTCATCGCCCGCCTTCTGCTCTCGAAACTAAAAGTTTTGAAAGATACGGGTTTGAGGATCAGCCAGATCGGTACTTGGATGGAAGGCTCCGTGGTAAAGTTTCTTCGCTTCTGTCGATTCATTGGTTGCGTGTCGTCGTGGACGAAGGTCATAAGCTTGGCGGCCGAGCTCCCACACAACTCATGCAAATGTCGCGACTGCTGTGTGCTGAGAGGCGCTGGGTCATGACAGGCACACCGTCACCTAACACTCTTCAGTCGGCCGATCTCCTATATATTCATGGGCTCTTAGTTTTCCTGCGAAACCAGCCTTACGGCAGGCCGGATGGCAACGCTTGGATAAAAGCGATTGCTCGTCCTTTCGAGCGGAATGAGGTGATCGGATTCTATCGGCTGCAGCAACTCCTAAGCAGAATTATGATACGGCACACGAAAGAGTCGATCCGCGATGAACTTCCGTACCCAATTCGCCACACGGTGATCGTTGATCCCACACCAAGTGAGTTCGGGCTGTATAACGCTGTTGCAGAGCGTGTACGGGCAAACTTAGTCGCCACTTCAATTGATCTCCCAGAAAGGAACAACGTTCAGCACCGCGGCACTTTAGACAATATCCATCCGAAGAGTTTATTGCATCGCGACAATCGCAATATTGCTGGATATGTGGAGAGTGATCTGATATTTTCGTTTATGGGTGGATATGCGGTTGATTGGACTGTGGAAAAGAAGAAAAGACAGAAAACGATTGATCTACTGCACAAGTCGAGGGTGAGCGAACTGCGAATATCTGAAGTAATTACGTACTTGGATGGAATTTTTCTTACGAAGATGACTCGGTGCGGGGACTGTGGCTCTAAGAGGCGATTTTTAATGGTTCTCCCATGTGGGCACTTATGTTGCGCATATTGTGTTCAGGAAATGCGGAAGGAGCTCGGTGCGTGCCGCTGCAATTTTTGTGATGAACCCTACGACGAAGATGAGTTTGATTATTTGCAGCCAACACGTACTGGGGAGCTAACCGATGAAGGCCGAAACAATACGCTTTCAAAGCTTCGCGCGTCTGGGGTGAGCGAGCAGAAGATTGAGCGAGTCATTTCATACATGGAGACGCTCAAAGCGAAACCAACGACGGAATGCAGGGGTTGTAAGCGTGAACTGCACTTGATGCTTATTTTGCCTTGTGGCCATTTCTGCTGCCCCGACTGCGTTGAAAAACGGTTTAAAGAGGCGGGCCCAAGCTGCTGCTTTTGTCACGCGTCATATCTTCGCAGTGGGTTTAACAAATTACAGCCGGATATCCACCCAAAGTCTCTTGATGTTGACGGAAAGCGCGGGAAAAAGAGCAAGGTGGTAGCTCGTAACAAGCGGAAGCAAACCGAAACAACGAAAAAGACCAAAAGACTTGTCGACTACAAGCGCGATTTTTGGAAAGTTGAGTCGAGTAAGATTTTTTACGCGGCGACACGCGTTCGTGAGTTGAAAAAGGAGTTTGCCAAACCTTCGCGTGGACGAAAACGAGAGTTGAAAGTGATAGTCTTCTCACAGCACCAAGAAAGTATATGGCGCACCAAAATTTCGTTCAATCAGCAAAACATCGCAACCGCAGATTTCATTTCACTCATCAAGCCTCGCGAACGAATCCAGAACCTGAAGAAATTCCGCACAAACCCAAATTTGAATGTCCTCCTTCTGTCAGGTCTGGGCTCGCACGGTTTGGATCTCTCTTTTGTCACGCATATTTTCTTGCTGGAGGAGATCTGGGACAAATCAGTGGAGATGCAAGTTATCAGTCGAGCGCATCGAATGGGAGCTAGTGGACCGGTGGTGGTGGAGCAGCTTTGGATGAGAGGTACCGTGGAATGTCAGTTAACGTCGACGAACCAGCAACTTTTTAGAAGTGAGCGATTGACCGAGGAGAGAGAGAGCGCGATGCACCAGCCAACTCGAGAAGAGGTTCAAGAAGCCTCAAGTGCCGACAAAAGCAGCTTCCAGCATTTGAAGTACAGTTACATTCTGAATAATTTGCGCGTGCTAGAAGATGACGTTTGTGGGAAGGAAAGCCAGGTGCGTTTTTCCGTCTTGGATGAAAGCGAGACCATTATTCGACAGGGTGTGCACACTCTTTCGGACTCAGGCAATGTGTCGACTGTTTCAACCAAACCAAAACCTTCTCGGCTGCCTGCTGCTTTAACACCCCGATCGGGCAATTTGACTTCTATTCCAACCACACCAAGCTCTCCTCGGGTGTCTGCTGCTTTAACGACTACAACTCGACAGCCATTGGCACCCCGGCAGAAAAATAATGTGGCTACTGCACCAACTCCACGCCGAATGCCGAATCCCTCTGAAATTGTTGTGATCGACGATTCTTCTTCGGACGAAGATGAAAACAAAACTGGGTATGGTGAAAGCGACAGTGAAGATGATATCCGGGTGCCATCACTTAGGGCACAGCGGCTTGCCAATAATAATATAGTGAAGCAGGAGCCGGTGTGCATCGAAATCAAGGATGAAGACACGGAATCGGAGTGAAGCACCAATCCGTACTATAAATCGTTAGCCATATATTTGAATCCAGAAGCTTTGACTACAAGCCTCTCTTTACTTCGCACCCCACCATTTGAACGAGGCTGGCAGGATGTATTCGCGAAGAAGATCGCTAGAAAATTGACCGATGAAAATTAGGGTCATCGTTGCAAACGCTACGACCGTGAGGTTCCAGTTCGAAAATGCCTCCAGTGTAGAAAGCGTCTCTGCGGCCACAAAGCTGAACGGGTCTCGCTGAATCGTGTCATAAATGCTTCTTGGCACGTCGATGCGTTCGATAGCATAGTCTTCGTCACGAGTTACTATGATGCCCAACGAGTTCTGTTGCGCGAGCCATTCATCGATTCTTAAGAAAAAATATATTTGCAGCGCAAACGAAAGTAAAAGCTTACCTTGTCTGGCATGTGGCGGAATACATCGAAGGCAACGTCCCCAGTGCTTAACCTTCGCACAATCAAAACCGAAACGTGTTAACTCCACACACTAACTATGCAGCACAGACGTTACGCATCAACACTTACGAAATGAGAGCGTTGTCCCCTCCCTCCGCTTCTTTTACCAACGGTGGCAAGTTTTGCTTTCGAATCCAATCAGCGTTTAGGTACACCCATTTTAGAGCGCGATTGACTTCAGTGCTCGATGTAAGCACTTGAGCCGGGTCTCTGTCGATTGCACAAACCATTGCATCCGAGTTAGCATCGCACCCCGATTGCAGCCCACATTTTTAGCGCACTGACCTGGTTCCGACGATTTTGGGCAATACAAGCGTGACGGCTTCATACACGAGCGATCGGGCATGGTTTCCCATCCGATGGCTGATGCTATGAGCTCGAGAGCGCCCTCGATGAAGAGTGTGGTCTCGTAATGTTCGCCTCAGGCTTGCATGCAGCCAAAATCGAGCTGACTCGGCTTTCAGCATGTTGTTGATCTTGTGGCAGGTTGCTCGTGCCACCAACAGATCTTCGGCAGTCAAGAAATGCGCTACCTCAAACTGAACTTCATACGGTAAGTTGAGAAAGGTGCTATCTTTTTGTGAGCTGTAAAATCGACGATAACAAGTTAGATCCATGTTCACCCAAGATGTCACGAGCAGCAGAATGTCAAGTATCACTTACTCTTGCGACAGTCTGGCCGAAACACCGGCTATCAAACGGCGCTCGGCTTCGGCGACGTACTCCATCGTAAGCTCACCACACACACAAGCCACAATTCCTGCAGTGGTGCCGAATTGAATTGCGATCAGAAGATCTCGGGGCCACAAGAAGACATAAGACATATACCAGGCACTGCAGAGGGAGACAATTTCCATCCACGACCGTCGCGTATGACTGGAGAAATTCGTCTTGAAATACAAAATCCGCTCCTGAAGAATCAGACCAACCTTTCGAGTTGGCTTCCAGGTGACAAACATATCGCCAAGAAGCGCGAAGATTACACCACTTGTTGTCGCGAGAACAAACGCCACTTCGATACTGCGGAGATGCGTGTAAATAATGTTAAAGGCCACGGCTCCCACGAGGCCAAGGAGACTCATAACAGGAAGTGGAAGAATCTGTGTCTTCTCCACCTCTTCCTTATCGGCAGCTATAAAACATTCCGAGCGGATATAGAGTGAGAAATACAATTAAGTGCATCTATCGCGCATTACTATTATCAATATTGAAGGTGACGTACCATTAAGTGGCATGGATCGAGCACAGTTTCGTAGTTGTTCTCCACCGAGGGTAACCAGCATTCCGGATAAAGTTCCCACTTGGACGGCAACCATCAAGTCCTTATATATTGCGTAGCTGCCGTAGATAACACCCATGAAGCAGCCAAACTCGACAAATGACCGCACTGGATACTGGTACCAGTTATGCTTTACGTTAATAAATCGGTCCTGTAATATCACACCAGCCCAGCGAGTCGGTTTAAACAGTACTAGCATATCCGCGAAACACAGGAAGGCAATCCCAGCAATAGTGGCCAGTAGCACTGTGACTTCAAGACTGCGCATATTCTCGAAAATCCACTGAAACGTGCCCGATCCGATGTACGCGAACAAGAGCATAATAGGAAGTGGGCGAGCACGGTTGGGTTCATCGACGATATCACATGATGTTCCAATAGGAGATATCGGTGACGAGATATCTGCGTCACTAAGGAGATCTCTTCCCCACGGAATTAGTTTGGTTCTGTTTTTTCGAAAGTACTCACCCGACAGAGTCACAGCGATTCCAGAGAAGGTTCCCAGTTGTAATGCCAACAGAAGGTCATCATACATAGCAAAGGAGCCACAAATGACAGCGAACCACGTGAAGAGCTCTAGAAATGAACGCAGAGGTTCAAGTTTCCAATTTTCTTTTGCGTTCGTAACTCGACGCTGTAGAAGAATACCTACATCACGAGTTGGTTCCCACATAAGAAATAGCTCACTGGCCGCCAAAAACAAAATCCCAGCGAACGATGCAAGACAGAACGCCGCCTCGATACTGTCAAAGTAATGGTAGATTGACACGAGCGACACCATCGACGCATAAGTGATCAGGAACAAGCAAAAAAGTTGCGCGCACGTTGCCGTTAGTTGCATTCGTGTGTGCTTGGCAACTGTCAGGTGAAGCCGTGAACATACCCAGTGGCCACCGACTGATACCACAATACCCGAAAGTGCTGCGAGTGTGAGCGAGCTGAATACTGTTGATGATGCAGCAAATGTGCCCACAAAAACACCGACGAAGACGAGAGTTTCGATGAACATGTGAAGGGGAAACACGGTCCACTTGTTTCTGTATTGTTTCACACCGTTTTGGAGTAAAACGGCAGGGTGCAGCTCATATGGTGCCGGACTCGTCAGGTAGCCCACAGATGCTGAAAGGACAACATTGATGGCAGAGTACTGGGACAGCGACAGAGAAATTTTGTCGTGGTTCACCACAGTGAAAAATGTTGAGCACATATCCAGCGTTGATACCACCATAATACCCGCAAATGTCCACTTTACGCGCTTGTAAAGATGAGGATAACTTCCTTTTATGGAGCTTAGCACACGCGTGGGCCATGACTGCGCGTTCGCACGGCACTGATTTTTCTCTGTCGAACTCTCTGTTGCTTCTGCACCTTCGTGCACTGAGCACGATATTTCGGTTAATCGCCCTCCTTCGTTCGCCTCGATATCGTCCCAACATTCGCGAGAAAATGCAATGCAAAATGCCGACAGTCCACAAGAAAAAACAACCCCTGGAAGACCATGAGAGACCTTGGGTGCAATGATCGTAATGCCGCTCACACAAACCTTGGCGGCCACACGTCTTCCCAACCTCGCAAGCTCCAGGATCGAAGGTCTTCGGCCAGACAGAGCGAGACCAGTGAGTGTAATGGCAGCCACGCAAATGAAACATATCATAATTGTCAAAGAGCTTGAAGGCACGTTTGCAGCACGCACAATCGCGGCATAGACTTGGCAGAAAAAGTACAACATCATCACAACCACCGGAATGAGCTTCACCCAATGGTCAGCAGGCATTTCCACGGCTGCTTGCGGACTGGGTGGACTTGCAAACCGCGGCCTGCTCGCGGACACTAACAGCTCGCTGCTGAGGATAAGCAGCACGCCACAAAATGTTCCGATCTGTAGTGATAGAAGCATGTCCTTTGAGGTGCTGTAGTAAAGTGTCGTAGCTCCAAACGTTCCTGTTACCTCGATGAACGATCGCACCGGATGCAGTTCCCAATTCTTTCGAGCGCCCACAATGCGTCCCTGGAGCACAATACCCGCTCGACGCGTCGGGGCGCACAGTAGCAACAGCTCGCTAGCAATGATTAGCGACGCGCCTACGAGCGTGATGAGCAAGTAGTTGAACACCAGTTGGTCTACAGATTGAAATTCCTGCGTATCCTCGTCCGCTTGCATTCCACCGCCCTCTGCCTCCCCAACCACGTAGCCATGCAGCGTCCGTCCTGTATCCGAGATAATATAGCCCACACACGCGTACGACAGCGCCACTTTGAGCCACAACATACCGTCAATGCCGCCGAGTTGCTGCGGGTCCAGCCTTGTCTCGAGTAAGTGCAAATACGCCGCCAAGAAGTCGCTAACCACCGCCAGGGCCATCGCCGCCGCCGCCCCCGCAAGTACCGCGACCCAGCCGGAATGCGACGCGATATACAGCGACAGCACGCTCGCCATCCAAGTGCAGACTTCGATCACGAGTCTCCGCTTCTCTCTGGGCCACGAGCGCGGGTTGGAGCGGTCCAGCAGCAGCGCGCCCATTCTCTGGGTCTTGTCGTTCACGCGCAGCAAGTGGCAGACGCTCAAGTAGCAGACCCCAGCGCTCGCCACCAGCAGCATGCCGCCTACGAGGTCATACACGCGTGGGGAAAGCCCCCCGTGTCTTAGAGTGAGCCACGAGGCCATTGCGACGCTCCCTTCGAGCACCAGCACGCCGCGGCTCTGGGAGCGCTGCTGTCGTCGCTCAGAAGGCACTGGGGGTGCCAGCTTCAAGGCCGAGAGCAGCAGGTCGCCCAGCTCGTACGTGGGGGCGCTGCGGTCTCTGGTCTTGGGCCATGGTTGCATCGCCTTCGTGGCAGGAGTGATGGTCGTCTGAGGAGGAGGTAGTCTTGTCTTGGAGACGTCAACTTCCGCACTGAGCTGGGGCTCGAAGTTGCGACCTTAGCTTGGTCTCGGGAATTAGGCAGGACGACGTGTGGGGATAAGGTGGGTTCGGCCGACAGAGAATCTGTTTCAGGCGACGAATTAGCGCAAAATGCGGAACGAATTGGGCACGAATTAGCCCTGCGGAGAAAAGGAACCGAGACGGACAGCGGTCAACGTGAGGCGCTCTCATGCGCTCGAGTCCCGTCATCACTCCCCCGTCTTTGGCAGGATTCACGCGCGCGACATTCGCGAGGAAACCAGAGGCTTTGGCGCGGAGGCGAATGAATGATCCCGGTCGGGCCTGAGCCGTTTCGCGCAAGTTGCTGTTCGTCACGTTGACGTGCGCTTCCAGTGATGACTCCTGCGCTGCAACTCGCAGTTCTCATCCTTTGATCTCGCGTGAGCGCTCGCCGGATGGACGCCTACCCCGGTAGTCTGAGTTCGCAGTGTTCTGAGTCAGGGTCATCCGGTGAGAGAAGTCGTTCGAGCAGCTATAATGCGGTTGACTCATGCGCAACGCGTTGGCGTAGCCATCTTCTTCTTCAATGGGCGTCTCAATCATATCTGCAGGACTGCTACTTTGTCGATATCCTTTACAGGTTGCGGCTACGGTTTGGTCGCGATAATACTGTGAATCGCAGTACAAGCTTGTTATTATCTAGCTACTCTGCCAACAGCTCAATTCTGTAGCAGTCCGCTACAAGTTCCAATCAAGGCAAAGGTATCCTTGCGTGATGCGATGGGAAACTCCGCTTCAACCACGTCGCAGTCCGCAAAGTATCAACGACGGCAACTCCAGCTCCGATATTAAAATTCTTCCATTGTTTTAGTTTCCCCTCTCCTTCATCCTACTCACTGCGATGTTTGCAGGATGAGCGAGAGAGGGCGGGGATACTCGACACGTAAAGAAGACGGAGTCCACCACGCGTGCAGACGGAAGACGCGACTAAGCAGACGCTTAGGCCAGCTCGACGCTCTTGCCGCTGGCCTTGGACCACTTGAGCAGCGCCTCCAGCATCACGTTGGCGTCGGCGTCGCCCTCCACCAGGATCTGCTGCTTCTCCACGTCGCACTTGACGCTCGTCACGCCTGCACAGAAAGAGAAAAGCTCCATTGTCAGACCACAGGCCGCCTAATACCCACAAATTGAAGGGGGAAACGCACCGTCGATCTTGGTCAGGATGCGCGTGCAGGCGCTGGAGCAGCCGTCGCACGTCATGCCCACCTTGAACTCGGTCACCTTCACCATGTTAGCTTGAGGGAGATCGACTTGCGAGCTGCCTGGAAAATTGAGTTGTGAGTGGAAGAGGAACACGCGTCGACGGAGAGCATTTTTCGAACATAATTTATCTTCTGAAGGCTATCCAGTTTCAGGATGCTATTTATATTGACTATAGAGCCTGGTCGTACTATCTATCAAAGGACATTAAGTATAATCGACTTCACTGTACTTCCGATTTTCGAGCCGACGATTTCCCCAATCCGATGCTTCGAAAAAGG
>AUWJ02017098.1:0-19710 GCA_000468175.2 Phytophthora cryptogea
TACAAAGTTTTCTGTACCAAAAGTGACTTTTTGGGTACGTTTCTGTAATCATTTTTTGTTCATTGTTTCTTGCTGCAGTAACTGTATGGGTGTGCAGAATCTGTGGGTGCTGCTGGCGCCCGTGGGGCGGCAGATCGAGATCGAGTCGCTGGCGGGGCAGGTGCTGGCTGTGGACGCCAGCATTTGGCTCACGCAGTTCGTCAAGGCCATGCGGGACGACGAGGGCAACATGATCCGCAACGCGCATCTGATGGGTACGCTGCATCGTGTAGCCAAACTGCTTTACTATGGCGTGCGCCCTGTGTTCGTGTTCGACGGCCAGACGCCTGAGATCAAGAAGCGCACAACTGCCAGACGCAGGAAGAGACAGGAGCTGCAGTCGGCCAATCTACGCCACACTGCGCAACGGATTCTACTCAATAGACTCAAACAGCACAGACAGGAGGTAGGGCGGAGGGTAGAGTGAGGGGTAGAGTGGGTAGAAGTTGATGAAAGTTGTTGTGAATTTGTTTAGATGAAGAAGAATGGAGGAGCACCGGCACCTGCTGTAGCTCCAGGGTTCACGTTGCCTGAAGCTGCGAGCAAGAAGGACGAGGAGGAAAATGGGGAGGTAGAACAAGAGGTAGAACGGGAGACTACCGAGGAGGTTGCGGAGGAGAAGAAGAGTGGAGAGGAAAACGAAGAGGAGAAGGTCTGGGAGGCGGCAGCAGAGGAAGAGGAGGGAGAAGAGCTGACGCTGGACGACATTGACCTGGGGACCTCACGCCTGTCGAAAGTTGATTTACACGCAGTGTTTTCACTGCCGCCACACCTGCAGAAGGATATGATCCAGAAGATCTTGCGTGACAGAAGGCAGGAAGTGAGAGACCAGTTCATCCCGCTGGCGGGTAACCCGGAGAAGTACTCTCACATGCAGATTTCAGCGTTTTTGGAGACCAGTTCATTAAACCGACGGATTGAAGCTGCCAAAAAGCAAAAGAAACAGGAGGAGATGGAAGTACAGGGTGGTGCTGGTTTGGGACCGGGTCATCGCATTGACTCGAATAGTAATCGCTTTTACGTCTATCAGAAAGACGAGGAGGTTAACAGAAGAGGTGAAGACGCGGATGCAGAGGTAGCTGATGATGAACGGGAAGATATGGCTGAGCGAGGCGCTGTGGTCGACTTTGTCCAGTCAAAAAGTAACTTGAATGCGTCAAATGCTGCTTTTACAGCGGTGGAGAAGCGATCTCTGTCCGAGATAACTTTGGAGAAGGCAAAGCTGGTTTCTGAAGCTTCTGCAACGGAGATGACTGCATCCTGGGTCGCACGCCACCAGGTTCGAGTCAAACAGGAACCCATGCTGGCGATCGAGAAACTACGACTGGCAAAACTCAAGAAGGATGTCCCTCCCTCCCCATCGAAAGCCGCTTCTAGGGTTGATACGAAGCAACGTCATGTGAGGGATGTCAGTGTTTCGTTGAAGCTTGAAGATGTTGATCTGGACGAAATGAAACATTTTCAGAAGCTATTTCACACCGCTACTGCAGAGCCTACTCGTACTGCTATTGCTGTTTCGTCGCCTTCCGCGAACTATGAAGCTGATAAAAACGACGAGGATGATAATGATGTTAGCTGGGAAGAGGTACCTGCTCCAGTTGCAGATCAGTCCGACGTCACTGTTTCAAGTACAGAAAATGTTGAACAGAACCAAATAATCCAGCCGAAAAAGATTCTGGAGTCTACCGCCACGGTCATCCCAATCGATGACAACAGCAGCGGGAAAACTGAGAGCGATGAGGAGTTGGAATGGGAAGATGTGCCTGAAACTGCACCCGCTAAAGAAACACATTCGCTTATGGATGGTGCTGCTGACGTACACCACGAGCAAACTCAAGATGTTGACATGCAAGAATTATCTGGCGGAGGATTTTTTATTGATGAAGAAAAACACGAATCAGTTGAGGCTGGGCCTCTTTTGGATAAGCAAGGACAAGATGACCTCCAAGAAGATGAGGGAGGTACAGACGAGTTGTTCTTGACGCTTAAGAACGAGATGGAGGATGCAAAGGCCCATGAAGATCTCGATTTGCTAAAAGATGAGGCACTACAGTCTGCAATGGTAACTGCATCTAATCTCACTCAATGGGCTGCCGGTGCTGTTCGAAGAGCATTACAAGCGCACTCACAACAACATGGTGGCAGGCTAGGGGCTTATGGAAGCCCAGGTGGAACTCTCGGGGGAAACACTGGAGTTCGCACTACTCCGACAATGGGCACGGCTGAGGATCCAGTAGAGCTATCTGACGAAGACGAGAAACCCAAGTCTTCTTTGGCCAGCAGCAAAAATTCTGGCGTGGTTATTATCGATGAAGAAGAAGAAGAGGAGAAACTGGTCGATGATTCATTAACTACTGAAGCAGAAGATAATCATGAGCAGCTGCAAGCTGCATTAGCAGCTTCAATAGCTAATGAACAAGAAGCGTCGTCAGAAAATACGGGAAGTACTCGGGTTCGCTATCTTCAGTACTCACAACCGACCGAACCACCACAACAAAATATGGCAGTGGACAGCGTGCAGCAAGATATGGACTCAGCTGCACTGCAAAAGGAGCAACTAGAACTGAAGAAACTTCGTAATCGGCAGCTTCGTGATACGGAAGGTATTACAGATGATATGGTGGCTGAAGTGATGGCGCTGTTGCGTTTATTTGGAGTGCCATTTCTTGTAAGTCCTATGGAGGCTGAGGCGCAGTGTGCTGCACTCGAGCAGCTTGGACTCGTGGATGGTGTTATCACGGATGATAGCGATATTTTCCCTTTTGGTGGGCAACGTGTCTACAAAAATATTTTCCACCACCAAAAGTTTGTGGAGGCATTCACGGCTCGAGACATCGAGCGTGAGCTAGGTTTTTCGCGAGAGCAGATCATTGCGCTAGCGCTACTTTTGGGAAGTGATTATACGGATGGTGTTCGGGGTATTGGCATTGTGAATGCAACTGAAATCGCGGCTGCGTACCCGGGTATAGAAGGTCTGCGAGACTTCAAAGAGTGGGTGCGCGAGTTTGACGTCACTAAAGAGGCTCAACGCGTAGCTGCTGGTGGTTCGAAGAAGAAAAAGAAGGCAAACAAGGGCAAAGACGACGATGAATCGGGAAGCGACAACGAGGATAGTGACGACGAAACAGCTCGTGAAAAGTTTCAGCGATCCCACACAACTGCGAGGAGAAAGTGGGAGCTAGGTGACGAGTTTCCAAGTAAGCAAGTGGTGCAAGCATATATGGCCCCGCAAGTAGATCGGTCTGATGCTCGATTCTCGTGGAGTTCTCCAGACTTGACTGGGTTGCGCAACTACTGCGCCAATGCTTTTGGATGGGATCAACAGAAAAGTGATGGCGTCCTGCAACCTCTCGAAGAAAAGGCTAAACTGGCAGCAGCGTCAAGTGGAAGACATGTGCAAACGCGGTTAGATCGATTTTTCACTAACTACGATGATAAAGTGCAATATGCGCAGATTAAGAGTAAGCGGTTGCGTTCTGCTGTTAACCAGCGCGCTGGCAGCAAGAAGACCCAGAGCAAGAAGCAGCGAAAGTGAGAGCAACGTCTACGAAGGTGATTATGTATCAATTTGAAAGTTTGTGAGGCTTCATTCTGGGTTGCATAGTGGTCATTTCATCCTCTGCGTGCTTTGTTGTTGCCACACAGACCGTCTTCTTCGGGGAATCGATTGTATGGGCCCATTCGCACGCGACTGGCATCGAAAGCCGCGTGACCTACCATCATATTTCGATGCTGCCATCGACAAGGCACAATTCCTTCCAATTGAGCTGGCTCTCCTCAAGAGCAAAAGCTGTCGGGTTGCCGCCGATCTAGTGCTGCCAGCTACAAGGTCGTACCCAAAGCAGTCAAGTTGGTTGGTTCCTAGCTGATGAATCGTAAAAAGGCAAGTTGAAGTGACACCTTCCACCATTAATATATCCGTTTCTGTAGGTTCTAATCAATACAAAATATAAGTTCAATGTACTCAAATGATCGAAGCTCTAATTGATGTGGTGCTGTGTACAGTCTCCCACGCTCCAGACCCCGCTCCAGGCGCGCGTTTCCAAGCTCCTGGGCTCCCGCGCGGAGCATGGGGCCACCAAGGCGCTGCTCCGGACGCTCGTGACGGACCAGTCGTCCTCGCTCGTGCAATTGGACGCGTCGACAACGCCCAGTTTGGCCACTTTGCGACGGAATTTACGCTCGAATTTAGAACAGCAGCAGCTCAGAAAGCACTGGACGGTTTAGAACGCACTTTAGAAATTTTTTTTCTATCTGGCCACGCAGGTGGACGCGCGCTGGACGCCAAATGCACACAGGTTTATAAGTTTCTGGAGACCACCAAGATATGGATTCCTTTTTCAGTACGTTGGAGCGGGTGCAACAAGTGAAAGCGAACTGCAAGGAGCTGGTGGCTACGGGTTAAGTCAATTGCGGGTGAGAACGGAGCTTTGTGGTGATGGTGAGGAGATTTCTGACCTGGTTGGTGTGTTGGTGATAGACTGGAGCTGCTTGATGCAGTGGGGAGACACCAGGAAGCGGGCTTCGAGCGACACTACCAGTGGACGGCGAAGAAGCGTGCGGAGGTGGATGGAGAGCCGAGCAACATGTTGCACCGAGCCATTGCACTGCAGAGTTTTACAAGTAGGGAATCTTGCGTTTTCAGGTGCTGTAGTGGCTGAGAGTTTGCTAATTATTTGCTGCTGATGCACGTGAACAGCTACTGCAAGGAGCGTCTGACGTCGTCGCGACGCTCGCTGATTGTTCGGCGCTTTATCATGGCGCTGACGGTGGGTGGACCGAATGGTATCCCTCGACCAATTGAGATGCATGCCCACGATCCGGTACGCTACTGCGGTGACATGCTGGCGTGGGTCCACCAGACCATTGCGACGGAAAGTGAATTTTTCCGGGTGCTTTTCGACGGTGATGTTGGGGTTGTCGACTACGGATGCAGTATCCAGCGATATTACGACGGGAGGCCACGTTTTGCGTGTTGAAATTGCCCAAGCAAGTGTGGATAAGGCTCCCGAAGAAGTCTCCACATCCTTGGTTGGGTGTGCGTTCGACGGTGTAGCAAGGCCATTACAAGTGCGCATCGAGCAAACGCTCAGCTCACCACATGGGATCGTCATCACTTACAAGTTGGTACACTTACTGGTCTTCTCCCACCACAAGTTCGACCAACTTGTAATGCATGCTGAAGTTGCGCGTGCATTGAGTCACTGCCGCGAGGCTGCAAACGAGGCCTTCCACCGGCAGTTCCAGCAGCTTGTCGACGCAGTTGCGTCTTCGCGCAAGACTATGCCGCTAGCCTCGCTGCCACGCATATCATTCTCGATGTTTCGCATCGGCTTGTAGCTGCTGGAAGTGTTCCAAACCTCGCTGCTACCGGAGCAAGAAAAGGAAACTGACCTGGCACCTTTGTTCGACGGAGTGCTACCGGCGGCCGAGCTTATGTGTTGGCGCAGTGTAATGGGACTTGACCCTGTAGACGCACTCGTCTTCCGTGGTATCAACAACTTTAGCTGCCTGCAGACGCCCCTGGCACGATTCCCTGAGGTGACAAAGTGGCACGCGGAAATAGGCCATGATTTGGATCGCTGGCTGCGAGACTTAAGTGAGTTGCAGGCTACCCGCGTGATGGATCGATGCCGTGTGTCGGCTCTACTGCAGCATATCGTCGAGTTCCAGCAAAGTCACGCAGCCGTGGTAATGGAGACCGTCACTTCGCCAGCAGACGTGCCGGGTCTCGATGGTGAGACGATCACGCAGGTCATGGGCACTTCTGTGCTGCTCTCATGACGCTCATGTTTCCACAACTCGATAATCTCGGCCAACCTGCACTCGCGGATAAGGCGCGCACGTTAACGTCCGCAACACTCGCTGGTACCTATGCGTTCATCTACGAGGTTGTGTACGACGCGAGGAACGGCTACATCTCTGGCAGCGAGCCCATGTCTTCGTCTCCGTCTTGGTCATCTGCTGGGCGAAGCCAGCGTGTTGCACTGCAACGTACGCCTGAAGAAATCCGCACCGTACTTGAAATCGATGACACGTCCAAGTAAAACGTGGTGACAAGTGGTTCTGGTACTAGAGACGGCACAAAAGCTAGCAGTTGGAAGCCGCTCGTTGTGGTGCGTAACAGCCTGGTGCCGAATGATGTTCACGTTAAAGCAGTTGTAACCATGTCACTCGAGTCTCTGTAGTCGCGACCGCAGATTTTTCGCCCTCCATCGCAGTTCTGCTGATTAGTCTAACGAAGGAGTGTTTATCATACTTGATTTGGCCGTGTCAAAGGTGAAGGAAGTGACGGCGTGCGCGATCGAAGAGTTGTTGGGGCGTCGGAAGAGCAGGTCGTGTCTCGATTTTGAAGTGTATTTGTCTGAACAAAGCGCTGAATCGCCTTGCAGCAGAGACCCAAGACTCAGGAATTCCAAGCGACCCTACCACCAAGACCAACATTTCCATTGACGATAGAGACGAGCATTTCCAGCGTCAAGCTTATCGCTTCCTGTGCTCTTAGCCATTACTGATTGGTGGTGAGAGCGGAGCATGTTCTACTGACGTTACGACCAGGGCAGCAATTAAGCGAACAAGTGTGCAAGTGCAATGATCGACGTGAGCATTGCGTCATTGGAACGAGCTCAACAGGCAGGACGTCTTCTGTACACGAACTTCGTTCTGCAGACCCACTACTTTCTCCGAAAACACGTCGTTCGTCAGCGATATAGTGAGTTCATGAAGCTGCATTCGTTGTTGGAGACCAAGTTACCAGTGCTGTCTTAATTATCGGAACTTAACTGGGTGTATACACAGAAAATGCTTTCTGCCGAACGTGCTCGCAGATTGGCAAGCTACTTGCAACGAGTGTTAGCTTTCTAGCTGCGCGCGGCGTCTTCTACTTGATCTGGAGATTGACGTGATTCTTGTTCGCGGAGAAGGAAGCATTAGCCGTTGACCTCCTGTCTCGAGCAAGCAAAAGGGGAGGCAAGACAATTTTTTTCGTAATGCATAGTAGCTGGATCTTTAGGTGGAATCGTTTTGTCACGGCGCACAAACTCCTGCCTGGATTGATCACAAACTGAGCCAGAGTTATCTTCTCGGTGTCCGAAAAAGGGACTACATGTAGTTGCTGCTAAGCACTATCGATGCGTGACCGGCAGGCAACACGTGGAGATACTGGCATCTTGTTTTACGGTGATGGTCCAGCAATTCGTCACAAATCTCGTACATCTACGGCTATTCAGCGTGTGACTTGGCCATTGTAGCCGTTCTAGTTCATCGATATGCATGCGGGTTTCTCGCACGAAAGCAATGCGAAGGAAAAGTATTCAACAGAAATTACGAGACCCAACAACACGTGGAAGTTTCAACCGCGTCATCTAGCCGCAATGAAGATACAACGCGCTCTGCTTCATGTTGAGCATGCTTTGTTGCTTACAGTCTGCCGTTCCTGAAATTGCTACGACCCAGGGACTCCAGCAGATCTAAGACAACAGACTAGCTGTTGAAGAATTGACTCTGGTCTGCAGCTATTACTTTGTCTTGTGATGATGCTAGGCTGCAAAAGCTGCGATCTAGGCACAAAATACCGGCTCGAAGATTTTTCCGCTTGGACTCCATCCCATCAGGCTAGCGCTGGAGCTCGTCGGCTTCGACGAAACCAACGCCATGACATTCGAAAGAGTTGAGAAACTCACGATGGAAGCGCCGTTGGTTTTAAAAGGACATAGCTTGGTCCGACTTATGAGTTTATCAATCGGACCTGACGATGGTGCTCAACGAAAAGCGGCAACAGGTACTGCCCACGCTAGAGTTGCCACGTATCGCGACCGGCGTGAGTTGATGCTCATGTGTGAGGGATGGAGGAGAGGTGGGATTGGGTGCTCTGGTCTCAATGGTTTCGTCCTGAATAATAATGGCGCGACATAGTAAGCGGCCACGGTATCACCATAGAGAAGCCCCTAACTTGCAACAACGACTCTAAAGAAGACTAAAAACAAACTGTAATGGTGCATGATCCGCTGTAGCTCGTTCCCGTTCCATGATGTGTTGCGTTAACTTTATTATTCTCAGTTTCGACATTCCTGCTCGAGTTCACGTGGTGCCTCGCAACGAGGTGAAGGTTCTGAGGTGTTTAGATTTGCGTTTGCTGCCGTGTGGTTGTTGGATTGACCCATACCAATGTTGCAGGTTGAGAAAACAAAGTAGGATACTTTGTGGTCAAAATCGGCCCTTTGTGTCTGCTCGTCTCATGTCGTGTTTGCCAATGTTGCTAAAGTGTTTGCTGTTGGCTACCACTGCGCCGTCCCTTGATGCAACTGGACGACCAGATTTTTCAGTTAGATTTTGTTTAGTGAACTTGTACTTCACTAAAAATTCGTTTAGTGAAGTACAAGTTGCCGAATATCTATAATTCGGACGAAGGTGAGTACATGTACTTGTCCTCGTGTGGACTTTGTAAAGCACATTTTTTTTTAGTTTTTGTCAAGTTTCTGCTGGCATGTGTGCCATGTTCACAGACAAAATTATCCTCGAGATGGTGCTGTAGAGCTTTGTGTTGTGTGGGCCTTGCTCTGCGTTGTTGCCACTTCGGGTTTCGCCAGCACGAGCTTCATCTCGCCGCTTTTAAAATACTGGGGTCGGTGCACTTGCTTCTTCGCGCACCATAATGAAGCTTGCACAAGTGGGTGCGTTGGTATCGGCTCTACTTGGGCTGGCGGTACCTACTAATGGCAACGAGTTTTCCAGGACGACGATGTCAACGGTTATTGCAAGCAATGGCACGGGTCTGTCCATTAACCAAGAGAGCCGCATCTACGGCGGATCCGAAGCAGACGTGGGCCAGTATCCGTTCATCGCAAGCTTGCGCTTCGAACCCGACGGTAAAACGTTCTGTGGTGGGACGTTAGTTGCACCGCAGTTCGTTCTCACAGCCGGACACTGCATCAAGAGCGACAAAGGCCAGATTAATGTTTCGCTAGGGTCCGAATACGGATCGGGCTCCGGTTCTGGATCCGCCAAGCAGATCAAAGTGGCCACAGGATTTCGGCACCCCTTGTACTACAACGACAAGCATCGTTATGATGTCGGTTTATTGAAACTTGAGACCCCGTCAAGGCAGAAGCCTGCGAAACTGTGTCCTGTAGATGGTTCTAACAATGAAGTTGGCACGCTTGCCACTGTCCTCGGTTGGGGGTTGACGGAGGATCGCAAGGGCAGCTTCACGCTTCAAGGCGTGGATGTCGGGATCATTTCGAATGCAGAGTGCAACAAGGAGTACGGCAATCGGATCACAAAGGAAATGATGTGTGCTGGGAATGGGAACGGGAGGGACTCGTGCAATGGAGACTCTGGCGGTCCACTCGTTGCCGACGGCGTGCTCATTGGTCTCGTAAGCTGGGGTGGCAAATGTGGCGTGAAAGCAGGTGTGTACACGCGACTATCAGCTGTCATGGAGTACATCGATGGCGTCTTGATCGGAAATACCGACAGCACGTTCCCATCGATGCCTGGCTCAACAGCAACGAAAACGTTGACACCGGAAAAGGAGTCGAGCGAAGAAAACACTAAGGGTGCTGGTACGGATAGTATGGCTGCTGAGGCATCGACAACGCACAGCCTGGACCCTCTTTCGTCGATGTTGTCCAGTTCAAGTGAAGACGCGGTGATACAGTCTTTGTTAACACCGACAACTCACACGACAACGCCTGCCCCGCAGCATTCAATTATCAAAGCGAATACGGATACTCCGGCGAATGAAATATCCACACCCAACAACGGTTGTGCTGTTCGAAAGCACCGTTCATCTTCTGTGTAAAGTTGACAAAGTAAAGTTAGTAGAGTGCGTGTATTAATATTAATGACGAAATACGCATGATACTGCTAGGGATACAGAAAACATCATTCGCATCTTGGTTCCGTGAGACGGAGGCACTTCCGTTTGGTGTCACTTTACCTTTCATGTTTCGAGTCAGACTCCTACATCTTGACGATGCAGCGTGGGGCTGGTGTCGTTCGTACAGGGCCGAATTCCGCACTGTTACAAGCGACGCGGATGTATTACGGTACGCTGTGTACGGGCAAGTTTCCACCAGCAGGTTGCAAGCTGTACAGGTTGTCCAAGTCTGTGGGTCTGTATTACAGACTCTGTAATGTTGGCGGCACAACTTTTCCCATCTCTAGCCTACTCCTACGATAGGATGAAGTCTGCTGTTTTCCAGCACTTGCTTGAGCTTTGATCGGCTAGCTGGTGGCTCGTGGGTGTCTCTGTCAACGCAAACCACGCTTCTTGTCACCAATTGCCAAATGCCGCTGCTAGCGTCACAGCCCGAGAGCCTGCTTCGAGCACCTTCCGGCTTGACGGATAGGCTATTGGGATGTGGTCGCCTTCACCTGGTTTCCAAGACAGCCTTGCATTTCAGCTTTATCCGCCCTCGACCTCGGTGCCGTTTGAAGAACTGGCCAAGGCCGTCACTCTGAAGGATGAAGATCACACAGCTGGGCGTGTTCGCCACTACGTGCGGTGCACTGATGACGCTTACCCATGGTTACTCGTTTTCCAGTATCATGGAGGCAGACGATAATAAAAAGGAGGACAGCACGGACTTGACCACGAACGAAGAGAGCCGCATTTACGGCGGATCGGAGGCGAACATCGACAAGTACCCGTTCCTCGTCAGTCTGCGCGACCCGTTCTTTGATATGACCTTCTGCGGTGGCACCCTGATCGCCCCCCAGTATGTCCTTACGGCTGGTCACTGCATCAAGACTGACAAAATGGACATTATCGCCACCTTCGGAACGAACGACAGCACCGGTTCCGGCTCCGGTGAGGCCAAGCAGGTCCTAGTGATCGAAGGCTTCCGACACCCTCTTTACAAAAAGAAACAGCACCTTTACGACGTTGGGCTCCTCAAGTTGAAGACCCCTGTGAAGCGCAAAACGGCGAAGCTGTGTGCTGCCGACGGGTCTGACAACGAAGTTGGCACCATGGGAACGGTGCTTGGTTGGGGTAAGACGGAGGACAGCTCGGACGAGGGTAGCCCGGTCCTGGAAGAGCTGACCCTTCCTGTCATCTCGAACGCGCAGTGTGGGAAGTTTGAGAAATACGTTGGCCGTGTCACGGAAGGCATGATGTGCGCAGGAACGGGCAATGGCAGGGACACGTGCAACGGAGACTCTGGTGGTCCGCTGATTGTCGGCGGTGACACCATCATCGGCTGCGTGAGCTGGGGCAGCAAGTGTGGCCAGCAGGCTGGCATCTTCACCCGCCTCACGTACGTCATGGACTACATTGAGGACATTTTGGCTGGTGGTGATGGCAGCAAGTTCAACGTCACGTCCTCCTCATCGGGTTCGTCCACGGAGGACGAATCGCAAGATGCCTCGTCAGAGGGATCTTACCCGGACACGACGATGATTCCTCCTGCCAAGGCGACCAAAGCCCCGAAGGAGGACTCGTCCGAAGCCGCTTCGGGTTCTTCGTCTAGCTCGGACGTGCCTTCTTTTGCCGACTTGTTCGGAAGTATGTCAGGCTCATCTGCCGACTTCTTCGGAAGTTTGTCAGGCTCATCACTCGATGCTTTGCTGGAAATTCTGTTAGGGTCTGCCACAGGCTCGGCGGAGGAAGCGACGTCATTGGAATCGTCGTCCGAGGGACTTTTGAGCTCGTCGTTTGAGTCGAGTTTGGGCTCGCAGTCCGATTCTGAATCGGCTTCAGAGTCCTCGGAGGTCCCTGCTACCGAAGCTACGAAGACTACCAAAGCGTCAAAGCAGACGACGGAGGAGGAAGTCACCAAAACGCCGGCCACGAAGGCATCGAAGGCTTCGAAGTCCTCCAAAACCTTGGAATCGACTTCCGCCTCGGGCTCCAGTTCGGATTTCGACTCGGTGCACCAGGGCGACCTCGTTCACCAAGAAGACGTGACCCAGCAGGAGACTCAGTAGCTTTTCGTAAGTTGCACCCATTCGAAAATCAGGTTTTCGAGTAAAGCCACCTCTATCTTTTTGTGCTCCGCTCTCAATAGAAGCCCCTCCATACGTTTTGTCATTCAAGAACCTCTTATAACGGATACAACCCAAAGAACCCACTTAAATGACCCACATGCTGCCAATTTACCCACGCACTTTTCAATCGGATACCTCAAGCTCGCCTCAATGGGCCAGGCTGGCTCCGTGCAGCAGAAGAGCGCGCTCCGCGACGTGCTGTCGCTGCGGCGACCCAACGTCTCCGCCACGGAGCTCGAGGAAGTGCTGCGCACGTTCTGCGCCTTGTTCCCACTCGAGGTGAGGCCGCAATCCGTCAATTATTGCCTCAATTGTGTATTCCCAATTTTAATTGTGTCGACCTATTCTCACATGTCACACATTATTTTACGATTTAGCTCCAAGTGCCTGACGCGCAGCTTGTGAGCAGCGTCGTGGGCGTGGACGTCAAGGAACGGAAGCTCTTTGATGTGGTGCACGCGCTGCTGCGTGACCAGACGGAGCAGAGCCAACGCAACAATGGGCGGGACATGACGGAGCTGCTGCTCACGACGTTCCGCCGCATCATCCGCTGGCGGGAGCTCTACAAGCTCTGCGCCAAGTGCTCGCTCAAGCCTTTTCTCACGTGTCTCTACCGCCCGTCGCTCGTGCTGTCGGTGCTAGAGACGCTGGAGCTCATGCTGTCGCCTTGTCCGGGCTTCGAATCAGGTGATAAGGCGGCGGATCGGAGCGAGGCGGCCAATCGACGCAACTTTGGAGATGCAGGAGGATACGAAGTACTGCGCTCGTTGCTGGTGCAGTACGGAGCTGCAGTGGTGAAGGAGGAGCAGAAAGGGAGCGCGGCGGCCGTGCTGGAAGCCGTGCTCAAGATTTTTCATTTGACGCTCGTGTCCCGTCGTGTGGCGACGGATATAATGACGTGCACACAAGCGGTGGACGCGTTGATGAACGCGCGAGTGGCGTTGCTGGATTTGTGTCATCGCCGTGACAGTGAACACGAGGTTATGCAACTTGCTATTGGGCTGGTAAAGGAATTGTTTTGCATTGTTGATCTGGGCCAGGTGCATGAATTGCAAGAATCAGCAAGGGAGTTCGGTGCGCTTTTGTATGCACTGGAAATCGCGGTGCGGGAGGACGCAGATTTGGAGACTATTGAGAATGGAAGAAAGATGGACAAAAGTGGTGAAAGCGAAATTGAAATGCGGGAGCTGTGCGTGGATCTCGTTGAAGTGTTCTGCGCTGGCAACACACGCTCCAAGAAAACGGTGTACCGTATTTTCCCGGTGGACTTATTTACTCCAGCTAAAAATCGTGTTGATCTTTTATCGCGACATGCAACAGTATCACCTTCTTCCGTGGCACATGCTAAGGCAGTAGCAGGAGCACGAAGTGCAAGGACATTGCCGCATTTTTCGTTTGAATTCGAGCAACCAAGGCGGACATCAATAGCAACGCCAAATGCGTCTTTGACGAATGGAATCGTTGAGACCAAACGTAATCGTGTAGTAGCACTTGCGTACAATGCTATGAATTTCGGTGGAGGCGCCTTTGAGCGGTGGCTTGGAGATGCACGCGAAAAAGGAGAGCACTGGCGAGAGGTTATTGAGGCTGTCCGACGAACGCATGAAAGTCCAGAACTCGTCTGGCGGGCACCTATGCGTGCAGAGCTTCGTCAAGCTTTGCGGGCAGAAATTGAGGCTCTTGAACGACGACGGCGCTTTATAGCCGATGATGAAAGGTCACCTTCTGGGGAGCAAATTCCGCGCTGGGATCATGAAATGTTTTACGTGGAGTATCCGTCGATTCAAGCCGAACTTGTTGTGAACGACTACTTTATTGAGTTCTTGATTCCACGAGTAGCGGACCTGACAACAAATTATGAGCTTGCTGAGCCTGTTGTATTAGCCTGGCACCTCTCGGATCAACTTGCGATGGAGCACGATGAGAAATGGGCAACTTTGTGCGTGCGATGTCTACGGTTAGTTATTAGACGGTATGCGATGCTGTTTCATGGCCAACTTCCGATGCAGTATGTGCTATTGCTGTTGCGTGATCACGTAAATCATTCGCCTGCTTTCGTGCGCGAATGTTTTCTTCTACTTCACACTGCTATCATTACAACACGCAACACACCATCCGAGAGCTTCAACCAACTTTGTTCAACGGTTACGCGTACAATCGTGGGTGTTCTTGCAGATCCTATGCTGCTAGTAACGCTTTCCACCCCTGTCGAGTCAGACGATGAAACAGAGCCGGCGGATGTTATGCGATTAGCCGAGCCAGAAGATGAAGCCATTTCTGTTGTTAATGGCCACGACGCATTGATACGAGCCGGAATTTCGCTCTTGCTCGCAATTGTCAGGCGTGCTAAGTTCGTTCTAAGGCTTGTTCGCCCAAAACGCGTATTCTTGTGTCGTCTTCTAGCGGTGGAAACATTAGACCACGTGACGATCACTCGGCTGTTGTTTGTGCTGAAGCAGCTAGCACTGCAAGACAACAGCATTGATTTCAGTGTTCCAGTTGGGTCTGGTTCTCTGTACAATAGCTTGTCATCTGCTTCTTCGCCGTCTCTCCATTCATCGGTGGCATCACACACAACCTCAACGTCAGACAGCAACTGGAGGTCTCTCACGTTGGTATACGTACTACTAGCAAGTTGTGATCCAAAGGGGATGGGAATGTGCGTGGCTGCTGCCGAATTTCTTAAAGAGTCTTGCGTACAATATTCAAGCTCACGTAGCACTGATGGGTCGAAGGGCTATCAGTCGGTACTTTCTTGCGGCGAGTTTAATGATCTTCTTAACGAAGCACTAGGCTTTGGTGGATGTGGAATGGGGCAGCTGCTGAATTGTGCAAGTGCTGACAAATTTGCAGACACCTTCAATGCATCTCAGAAGCGTGCAGCAGATGTGAATTGGGGTAGGAAGCAGCGCTTGCGTCTGTATCGACATCTGAAACACAAGTATTTGGGATACAGTGAAACGAACTCGTCCAAACCGTCGTGGAGCACACTTTCCGATACTGGCACTGAGCAGCACTACGAAGATGATGATATCTTCATAGGAAACATCTTCCTGCGCTCGTACATTGAAGGAGATGGCGAGTTTCTGAATGAGTGGACACCAAAAATGTACAGCGAGTTGATAAACGCGCTGTTTGAGGAACTGGTGCTGCTTGGGCGTAGAAAGTCTGCATACGCCGGAGGAAGTGTTGATCCTTTGCCTTCCCCTCCGCAGCAGTCTTCTCTGAGCCAATCATTAATCAGCAGTGGTGGGTCATGTGCTGCTGAACCGTGGGAGGTCCAAGTCCTGATCCTCAAGGCTCTTGCACGACTTGTTCCATCTCATTGTGCGGAAGTCAAGATTAAGACTGAATTTTACGTGTCTCTGTTAGCCCCTCTGCGTCGTTCCTTGCTTAGCGAGGTTGATCAAGTGCGTGGCATTTTATCGTTGGAGCTTTTCGTAGCTATACTCTCCGTTCCCGATGATCGTAGTGCCAACACAGCTGCGTGTCGAACTTTTCTTGAAGAAAAAGGGCTTCGTGCGCTAGCTGATTCTCTGGAGCGAATGTGTAGCCCAGCGTATCAACAACTTTTACAAACTGTCGATGTGTTTGGTCCTCGACGGCGAAGCAATCCGACGTCTCAGAATATGGCCCGTGTACTTCTGTATCGCTCGACAGACGTGCTATCCATTCTGGCGAAACAACACGCCGCAGGAATTCGCGCGATATCCAAGAACCCAACAGTGGTAACTGCATTGATGGAGCTGGCTTCACGACATATCATTACGCAATACGCGGACATCGATGCAGCAAGTGTATGCTTGAGTTGCCTTGGAGGTTTATGCCACTACGAGGAACTACGTGCAGTCGTAGTCAATGCTGGGGGGTTATTATCGCTCCTAGACACTGTTGCATTCTGTCCAGCGGAGGAGCTTGATAAATCTGCTCCTACGGATGCTGTAATTAGTGACCGAGGTGAATCGGATACATCGGAAGATAGCCAACATGAGGATGCAGACGAAAACACGAAGGGTGAACTTTCTGTGTCAAAGGCCATAGTTGAGGAGCCTCAAAGGATCCCGTCGCGTTACTTCGGCGCAATTCGAAGCGCTGCGTTGGTGTTGCGGGCGTGCCTGGGGCCGAAGAATGCTTCAGCTCCCGGATTACCGACTCAAGTGCTGTATCAGCTGCTAACGCCAAGCTTTGTCCGGGTGAGTACTTGCGTATGCTGGCTTTGTGTCCTAGAAACTAACTATGCTGTGTGTATTAGTTGCTCCGTACATCTCCAGACCAGTTCATTCTGGAGCTGCAAACTACCGAGGACATCAGCACTGCAACGCTCATCTGGACGGTTAGCATGCGACAGCGATTGCAGAAATGCATCACGGCCGAGCTGAGTAAGGTGAAAACGGCAGCCGCAGCGAAGGCTTGGCCACGCTGGGACCCCGAGCATTTTGTCGCAGCCGACTCGTTCCGATATCAGTACCCGGAACTCACGAATATGCTCGTTTTGCACGACGTATATCTCGCCAACTTCGTGGACACTCCGGTCGATGACTTGGACATGGGAGATATCGACATGGCGTCTTTTTCGGAAGCACTTTTGATCTCCATTCAGAGCCACGAGAACGTGCTTCGCATCCTGCGAGAGCGAGGGTCCAGCGACTCTGCGAAGGAAGCTGCCGTGCGCCTCATGCGGAAGGCCATGGAGAAGCTCGTGAGCACGCACCCACAGCACAATCTCGAGGTGGCTGCGAGTCGCGATGCCCCATTATCAGACAGCTCCCCTGCCATGGCCCCGACACCAACCGCCAACATTTTCTCAACCGATGCGATTGCAGTGAGCAACTCGTTCTCCCCAACCGACGACAGAGATTGGGACATCACGCGGATCGAGCGCTGCAGCTCGTCCGGAATCGAAGACTTGACCGTGTAGAAGTTGCTGCGACTAGAGCAAGTTAGGTATCCGTTATGAACCGATGATGAGTGACCATCATTCCCTGAGTACGTCATCAATGTTTTTCGTCCAATCAAATCGCCGCGAGCCAAGCAATCGTAACGGCCGGTGCTTCAGTTTCGAATCTGCCACGCAGAGCACAAGTGACCCGTGACTATGACGCAGAAGTCCCCACGAGAGGCCACGCCCCTCCTGGGAAATGTGACGGAGCATTTGGATGCCAACGAGAAGAAGAAGACGTACTCTCGCTGGCGAGACGACGACGTGGACGACGACGATGACCAAGTGGACCCTCTGTCCCCCAAGAGGAGACGCAAGTCGGCGCAGCGTCAGATGCTATGCATGCAGTTCAGTCTCCTGCTGCTATTGGCGTGGGATCTGGCCAGTCTCCTCTTCGTGTGCAGCTTCAGTCTCGGCGGAGCTGCTTTCACCCACTTGGGCTGGCTGCTAGACGTCCACCAGACCCAATGGCGCTTCTGGGGGCTTCCAGTGTGGGCCACAGTCATTAAAAGTGCCCTCTTCCTGATGGCTACACGCTGGCCCGATGCCCGCGTCTTCACGTGGACGGTGAATATTTTCTGTCTTGGGTTTTTGGCGGTGTTGGCGGTGGACGCTTTCAAGTTGGACGCCATTTCGCGTCTTGACGAGGAGAAACAAGCCCTTGTGGACGCTAACGTCGCCAACTCGCTGCCACTTATTTTCACGGTGCTGGAGGTCGTGAATCTGGGCTACTTGCTGGACTCTATCAGGACTCCTCCCCCGGCGGAGAGTGAGGCGTTACCGCAAGTGGCTGCGGACAAGCCGACGGAAGCTCCAAAGCCACGTGGGATTTCTTTCGTCAAGCTTGTTTACATCTTGAAGCCGTACTTCTGGCCGCACGGATTCGCCAACAAGATGCGTGCGGGTAGCACCTACTTGGTTTTGATCTTGAGTAAGCTGGCGAACTTGGCTGCGCCTTTATACATGGCATCTGCGACGAACGCACTCGTGGCGAAGGACATTGGGGGTGCTATCTGGGATATTGCCATCTTCAGTGGTCTTACGCTGATTTCCAAGTTGTTAAAGGAGATGCAGTCGTTGATTTATCTCAAGGTGAAGCAGACGGCGTACATTGAGTTGGCGACGCTAACATACGAGCACGTTCAATCTCTGTCGTACGACTGGCATGTGCAGAAGAAGCTTGGCGACGTGCTGCGCTCGATGGATCGTGGTGTGGAGTCAGCGAACAGCGTTGTGTCGTACGTGTTCTTGTATTTGATTCCGACCTTAGCCGAGTCCGTGGTGGTGGTCGTGATTTTTGCGATGCACTTCGAGCTTGCGGGGTTAAGTTTTGTGGCGTTCTCCAGTCTCGTGGTGTACGCTTTCCTGACCATCAAAATCACTCTGTGGCGCAAGAAGTACCGTGAAGCCTCGATGCGTCACGACAACGAGTACCATGACAAGGCCACCGATGCACTCTTGAATTACGAGACTATCAAATATTTCGGCAACGAGCGTCACGAGATTGACGAATATTCAAAGGTGATTGAAAAGTACCAACGCTATTCGGTGTCGGTGCAGGCCTCACTCAGTGTGCTGAACGGTGCTCAGGCAGTGATTATCCAAGCTACTGTCCTGGCTGCACTTGCGTTGGCGGCTCCGCACGTTGTCAACGAGGACAGTGGACGCAGAATTGACATTGGCGCTTTCATTGCAATCTCGGTGTACCTCACTAACCTTTTCGCTCCACTGTTCTTCTTGGGTGGCATTTACAACATGGTCATCAATTCGGTTGTAGACATGAAGAAGCTTAGTGAGTTGCTCTCGGTGGAGCCTGATATCCTTGATTCGCCTGATGCTGTCGAGTTGGGCGTGTGCAAATACGATTCAGAAAATGGGATCGACGTGGTTTTCCGTCACGTGTCATTCCATTACCCGTCTCAGCCAGCGACGACAGGCGTTAAGGACCTGAACTTTACCATTCCACGCGGCACAACTACTGCACTCGTGGGTGAGACTGGTGCTGGCAAGACCACCATTTCACGCCTGGTCTTCCGCTTCTACGAGTGTAACGCTGGCAAGATTCTCGTAAACCACCACAACATTGCTACCGTGACGCAGCAGTCACTGCGCCAAGCAATCGGCATCGTTCCGCAAGACACGGTGCTTTTCAATGACACCATTCTCCGCAACATCAAATACGGCAACCTGAATGCCACTTTCGACCAGGTCGTCGAAGCTGCCAAGGCAGCTCGCATCTACGACTTTATTATGAAGCTTCCGGATCAATGGAACACCAAGGTCGGTGAGCGTGGGCTCAAACTTTCTGGTGGCGAGAAGCAGCGAGTTGCAATTGCGCGTACATTGCTGAAGGATCCGCCTTTCGTTATTTTGGACGAGGCTACTTCTGCACTAGACACGGTGACGGAGCAGGAGATTCAAGCGGCACTCAACCGACTCAAGGCCAACCGCACTATGCTTGTGATCGCGCATCGTTTGTCCACGGTATGCCACCACATATTACTTGTCATTTTGTAGTACTTGTACTCACTTATACTCACGCGGTCCTCTGTTGTTTGTTTAGATTCGCAATGCCCACCAGATTATTGTGATGCAGCACGGCATGATCGCTGAACGTGGCACGCATGATGAACTACTGACGCAGCCTGACAGCATCTACGCTGGGATGTGGGATGCCCAGCGTAAGCATGAAAATGAAGGATCGGCTGAGGGTGTCCAAGAGGTTAAAGAGGAGTAGGTGC
>AUWJ02017100.1:0-43135 GCA_000468175.2 Phytophthora cryptogea
AATTTATCTAGTTGGTGACTCGTTGGTGAAGCACCAATGAATTGGGTGGGTACACCCTACACGAAGGTGATCTCGATGGTGATCAATGGACGTTTTATGAAATTTCGTTGGTGACGCTAACACGGTCCTTTGATCAGAGCTTGCGGCCCCAACATCACCGATAAGTCCAGATTCACCAGACCTGTGACACTAATTTTGAATCTTGATTTTTTTTCTACTCGGGACTTAGTGTCACGATAATAGAGTTACACTAATTCCCGAATGACACTAATTCTGAAGTGACACGAATTGTGGTGACTACTGTAGTGATGATACAACAATTATTATATTAATAGTATGTATTATATTACAAGTATTGACATGAATCGAAGTCTTCTTTCATATTCTCGCACGTACGGTGTTATCCCATTGTGATCTGGAAAACCTGAAGTGCGCCGGACCGGTAGCAGGCAGCAGAGTGCAGCAGGTAGAACTCCCATGTGCGTTTGAAGGATTCTGGAAGCGATTGCACTCGTGGCAGCTCGGCCAGTTCGGCCGTTAATGCAGTCTGCGTGGCGGCGTTTGGTTCCGACTCGTGCCCCCACTGCGCTTGAAATCGACGGTTCCACTCCAGGAACGTGCGCTCGAAGTGATCCGAGTATCCGACCGTGTCTCGAAGTGTGAAGCCCGTCTCCCCGGCCAGTCGACGCATGAACGGCAGTGTGATGGCGTAACAAGGATATGCGCTGTGCACGTACTTGTTGGTCCAGGCGTGAGTCGTCATGTGCGCAGCTGTGCAGGCGCTAAACTCCAGCAACGTCGTGCCATTCGCAGTCTGGATACGCTTCAGGGTGCGTAGGAGCCGAGGCCTCTGCAAGTCTGGCACAGTCTCCACCACCCCGCACAGCGTAACGCGGTCGAACCTGGAAGCTCGAAAGCCACTTAGAATCGTCAGCAGTTTCTCTGGGTTCTCGGCAAGTATAAACTCCATCTGGTCGAAAACCTCGAGCTCACGAGCGAACTTTTTGGCGCGCGCAAACTCTTGGACAGAGGAGAGTACACATACAACGGTGGTGTCGGGGTGTTGTTTGGCAAGGTAACAACCCACTCCTCCCCACGAGCCGACACTAATGTCTAGGACAGTGTGGCCAGTCTGAAATACACTCAACACAACACAGTTAACGAGCCGCCACTGCTTCACCACAAATCTGTTATCACCTACCCGAATGTCGAGCAGCCGATCCAGGTTTGCAAGCTTGTTGGTCTGCGCAACATTGATCGATGATGTTCCTGCAGTCCAAATGCCGAAGCCTTGATGGAAGTATCGGTCCATGTACGCCTGCCGAAAATTCGGACAGAGGTCAAACTGTTCCGATACAGCTCCAACAACGAGTCCCATCGATGATGGCGGGTAGTTGAATAACCGTGCTGCCAGTGCCACAAAGCGAGCACTCCAGGAGCGATACATCTCTTGTCTACCCTCCATTGGAATGGTAAGTAAGCCGGCAACCACCTCATCTAGGGTTCGAGTGGAGTTTGTCGCCCATAGACACCCGACGTATGACTCGCCAATAGATACAAGCCCCTCACTCATCCAATCGAGCCAAAACGAGTCATCTCGGACGACGAAGTCCTATGCGGCAGCGAACAATACGCAATTTGTTCGTTTCTGTGAGCTGGAGCTGACAGCAAACGAAGTGAGCGAATACGTACCAGATTCGGTCGCATACCGCCACTGGACAGCAAACGACACATGATTGTCTTTGCGTTTTGCCGTAACTTGGGCAATGAAAGCGACCGGATCAGCTGGAGGCAGAACAGAACTGCCCCTGCGATAGCCGTCGCGACGTACACCCAGAACGATCTCTGTGACGCACCAACAGCAACACCAAACAATGGCAGCGGACGAACATGGTATTAGAATGGTCTAACACGGGAACCCAGAACCGGGCGAGACAATGACACCTAGGATACTGAGCCAGCAGCGCGGTATTACGAGTCAATGCACTACCTGGTGCGCCAGGACGCAAAAGAGCGGAACCAATAGGTTCAACATGAGCTCCATCTTGTACGCAGCGTTCCAAAAGTGCTGCGATCTGGGCGGTGAGAAGCGGTAGATGTGGTCCGCCTTTGGAAATACACCACCGCCCACCACAAAGTGGCTCCACAGCCTCGACGATCTGCCAATACACCAAGCAACTGCATCAGCAAGTAAACCGCCACATTACCTCCAGTTGTCACGTACATTAAAGCTGGCACGCTCATCCACACCCGAACAAGGGGCAAATAGCACGAGACCAGTAGCATCGGCACCAGTAAGTGGAGCATGATGTCTCCCATGCGAGCAGTGAGGCCGAGTACAGGTGAGCTGGCCCAGACCCCGAGCCAGCCGTGGAGGATGGCCGTGAAGGCGTAGCGGTCGAACACACGCAGCGAGTACCAACCGACCATGATGGTGATGCCCATGGATGTGGCAATACCCAGCGCGGCTTCGGATGCCAGCAAATGGGCGATGACAGTGTAGGCGAACCAGCAATTGGTGTACATGGTACGAATCCCCACGAGAGGAGGCAACACCACGACGCTGAACAGCAGCACGGCAGCCAATGCCGCATCCACTAGGTCGTCGGACTGGACGCTGTCGTGGTTGCTGCGGCTTAGCGCTCCCCAGCTCAGCAGCGTGTCCATCATCTTGAGCTCTTGGTCGAAGATTGCGAAGTGAGTTGTTGGCAGCCCCTGGTTTTCTGACGTCAGTTTGCAATTTGTGCTGATATTCTAAAATACATTTGGGTCTACTATGCCCTTTAGGATATCAAGTGTGCGGTTGTCTGGATCAGAGCGAAAGACCGAGGATGGCACCAGCATGAGCGACGAACAAGAGCGAGATGGCTGTCACTTAAGCTGCGGTGCTAAAGTAAATTGTACGAGGCAGATATTAAGTAGGCGGCATGGAATGGGTTTTGTTACAAGATTTTAGTTGGGACAGTTCCTGTTTCTGCCTCTAACCAGCTCTTGTCTGTATCTATGAGCTGGGTTTCAAAAAGCAGTCGACAACGAACTCGTGGATGCCGACTTGGTACGCGAACACACAGATACTGGGAATGGTGAAATTGTAGACCAGCTCGATCTTGCGAGCCGCCTGCCAGAAATCCTTGGGGCGCGGCGGATAAATGTGGTAGACATCGTTGCCTGTCAGAGAGAGGTCCCCACCAGCAACTAGCTTGATCCACAACTGTGAGAAGCTGCTAAACATACACATCGGTTAGTATAATACGTTCCTACGCGCTTGCAGGGATTCGACTCTCACACCACTGAAGTACTTACATCAAGATGGGGAACGTCATCCAGAGCTGCACGAGCGGCAGGTAGCAGAAAGCGAGCGTGAGCGGCACGCCCATGTGCAGCAGGACGTCGACGGAGTTGGCCAACAGCCGGAAGGGACGGTACTTGCTCAGGAAGCCGAACCAGCCCTGCAAGATGCCCATGAACGTGCTGCGGTCGAGCATGCGCAGCGAGTACCAACCCATCATGATCGTGAGCCCCAGGGATGTGGCCATACCCAGCGCCGCCTGGGACTCCGTCGCATGAGCCAGTACCGTGAAGGCCACCCAGCAGAACGTGTAGAGAATCCGCACACGCACCAGCACAGGCAACAGCGCCATGGCGAACAGCAGCGCCACTGCCTGCACAGCGTCCGTGTCCAGCACCGGCGCCGCAGAAGCGCCCAGCCGCTGCTCTCCATCTCGCACCTTGAGCACCGTGCGCGTCAGCGTGTCGTGTGCCACGGCGAAGAGCTCGGCGGTGTCCATTTGGCTACGATGGACTCGATCCGAAAATGAATTCACCCGTTGCTCGAGTGGTGAGACCTGAGGAGTGGGACGCATGTTCCGACTTTGATGACGCTAGATGCACGCTTCAACTTTCCTCCTTGCAGGAATGATAACCTTTATAACATGGAATAGGTATTTTAATTAAATTTCCTTTATCAACCTCTGATACACTATAACTTGTCTAAATCCTATAGACGACAAAGTTGCAGGGTCGGTTGAAGCGCCTGGCTATGTGGGATTCGTATTTGGGAGGATGGACAATCCCAACTGCAACGCTCAGTACATGACCGCCTTACAGAACGGCGCAGCGATGGCAACGGCCTCCTGAACACTGCGGAGCAGCAGATCCGGTAGACCGCTACGTTGTGCGAGGACGCAGCCCAACGGCACCGTGAGGTTGCCCACAAGCATGGAGGCGCTCGCCACGGCCCAGAACTGCACCGGACGCGGCGGCGAGAAGTGATACACGTGGTTTGCGATCAGCGAGCCATCCGCGACGAAATACACCCACAGGACCGAGAAGCTGCAGGTTCACACAGGGATCATTCACACAGTTAGACTCGTCACTCGTCTATTGCAACACCAACTGAAGCTCTTTCATCTACGCACCCCAAAACCGGCAGCGCCATCCAGACTTCCACGTGCTCCACGCATTTTACTGCGAGGGCTAGCGGGCTGACGAAATGTAGCAAGAAGTCGCCAGTGTTGGCGAGGCCACGGAATACACGGTACTTACTCAAGAAGCCGAACCAGCCGAGCAGCACGCTGTCGAACACGGAGCGGTCAAAATACCGCAGCGTGTACCACGACACCATTACCGACAGTCCCATGACTGTAGCGAGTCCCAGCGCTGTGGGGGACTCCATCTTGATGGCGAGAACGGTGAAGACGTTCCACAAGAACGTATACACGAGTCGCACGCGAACGAGCGTCGGCACGAACACGACGGCCAGCAGCGCCGCCAGAGCATACACGATATCGCTGTAGTCCTGTGCTTCCTCCATGCGTCTTGTTTGAAAATGAACCGTCGGGCAACGAGACTTTCCCCACAGATAATAGCGTCGGTACTGACCACTAGCGATGAAATCGATGGGTTCGACTCAAAAGCGCGGACGCGGATAGATACACGCTGCATTGACCTGGTTATGGAGGTGCCTCGTCATCTGAGCAAAGCTGCTGCGTAATGTGCAGAGCCTCATGTGGTGGAGGTGTAAGTGATCCCTGGCACGCACTTGCGGCTGTACAAAACGACGTTCCGTGACCAGTTTGTCTTGCCTAGCTGCGCTTTGAAGCGGAATCGACCAGCGGACTGGAGAAACGCGTCGATCTTCTCCACGACATCTGTGCGCACCTTGATCTCTTTAAAGGACGGAGGCACTTGAACACGCATGCGGTTCAACCGCTTTTGTGCATTGCTGTTAAATACAAAGTCACGAATTATCAGCGTTAGTATTAGTAACATGTTGACAACAAGCATGGCATCCAGCAAGCAGACAACATACCGATAGCACTTCCAGGTCTGCGGCTCGATGATCAGGTGCTCCGTCATGTCACTGACGGTCTCTAGGAACTTCCAGAGGCCTTCATCCCCGTTGTTCAGGTGGATCCACATCGTCACACTGAAACAAGTGACGAGAGAGAACTTCCGTTCCGCCGTCGAGCGCTTCGCCAGCTCCAAGAACGGAGCGATTTCTTTGCTGAACTTGCTCGTCATGACATCAACGTGGCGGAACTGCACGTGGTCGCCGGTAGTAAGCTGCACAGGCTTTTTAGTAGCGCGTTCAATTAGCACTTCATCAATATCCACCCCGAGAACCATGAGCGATTTCCTCGTCGCCAGCTCTTGTTCCGTCAGCGGTTGCTGCTCTGGAACAACCTTTTCTGCTGTCTCCTGCGCCTTTTCCTTTTCATCCGAGCGATCCAGTGCTTGCAACGCCACTTCAGCGGCCTTTGCCTTGGCCACTTTCTTCGACACGCCTTCTCCATGGCCCATGGTCTTGCCGTCAATCTGCAGCTCGCACACGTAGCGTCTACGGTGACTAGACTCGCCCTCGTCCTGGATCACGTACTCCACCTCCTTCTTCTCCTTCTGCATGCGCTCGTTGAGCGTGCTGATGTTCGTGAGGTCAAAGTTGACCACATCGTCCGTCTGATTCGCGTCTGCTAGTGCTGCCCGTCCGTTCAAAGCGTCGTAGAGTCCAATGGTCAAGTCTCCTTCGTTGCAGCCGATGTCGATGACTGTGCACGTCTCGTGCTCGTCCTCTGCAGCGGATTTTCGCACAAGCAGCGCGCGTCTCAAGGCGTTGGCCATCTGCACGTCCATAAAGCGCAGACGTTCGTGCACCGGGTTGAAGCTGTAGTACGCGTGGAAGTTGCCCAGCACGTGGCCTTCCGCATCGTTGGACGCCATTCTGCTACTGTTGGCATGGCGAGTGATTAGCATGGAGACGCCGCCGATTGGTCAAAAAGAAGTCACTTTTCGTCCTTCCTAGCCGCTCGTCGTTGAAAAAAATGCTGAGGTGTCGAGTGCTGCGCGTGGTGCCGCGTCTGTCGGCGAGCTCCAAGCGCTTCGCGGCGTCCGCGGTGCAGACCAAGGCCGGAGGATCTGGCGGCAATGAGAGCAACTTTTCTAGATACGCTGGCATGGCGTTCTTCGGTGCTGTGGTGCGTTTATTGAAGGGAAAAGAAGAAGAGAGGTCCAAGATGAAGTTGCTGATTGATTTTGATGTTGTGGTGTGGATTGCAGGCGGTGACGACGGCGTATCTTGGCACGTGGCAGGTGGAGAGGGAGTTTGCTATTGCTGGTGCAATGGGTAGAACTCTATAGCTAACGTGCTAGATGAATGCAGACCGAACGCTACTACTGGAAGGTGGATCTGATTAACGAGCGCACGAAGGAGCTGTCCGAGTCGGTTGCGGATCTGCCTAAGGAGGCCGCGGCCAGTGATGACATGTGAGAGAATGCGGACTGGTTGCGGTGGTTGTAAGGCGATTGACGCACTGTGTGTGTTGTATCGTTGACGCAGTGATGACATTGAGTACCGCCAGCTTCGACTCAAGGGCAAATTCAAGCCTGGAAGCACATTCTATCTGTGTATGTATCATGTTTGAGAAAACTACTGCTGCTGCATTAATTCGAGAGTTCTTATGCTTGATGTGCGGTGGTTGTCGACGCTAGACCCTCGCTCTGCTCCTGCCGAATCCAGCGATTCGGTGGCAAGAGTGAAATCTGGCGGCTACATCTATTCTCTACTGGAGCGCGAGAACGGGTAAGAGTATCACATTCCAGGTTGTGTACTGCACCATTTTGAAGCTCACCATTTGCGTAGAACGCCTGTAATTGTGAACCGAGGTTGGCTTCCGCGTAAGCTCTTGGATGTGCACATGGCAAGTGAAAAGAAGGA
Organism: Phytophthora cryptogea; assembly: GCA_000468175.2. Lineage (NCBI taxonomy): Eukaryota > Oomycota > Peronosporomycetes > Peronosporales > Peronosporaceae > Phytophthora > Phytophthora cryptogea. Next base: position 7,214 of record AUWJ02017100.1, read on the forward strand.
GGAAGACGGCGAGGTGACATTCGTCGGAGTACTTCGTCACGGCGAAGTGGTGTGTAGTATTGTCAAATTATGTGTTTGTGCGCCGCGGTGCTGACACTTGAGCTTGCTCCTTGCAGAAAAACAACTTCACGCCGGACAATGATCCCGAGAACCGCCAATTTTTCTACTTGGACCACGAAGAGTTTACTGACGCCATGGGTGTTACCTCTGCTGACCTGCCTGTCATTGTTGATGCACTGGGTAAGTGTTTGAAGCTGAGTTCTTCATGTACACGTGTCGTCGGCCACTTTTACTTACTCGTGATGAATGTTGTGTTGCAGCGAGTGAGAGCGAGAATGGGGAGGTGACGCTGGAGAACCCCGTCCGAAAGAGCATCGCGTCCTACCTGGAGTTCTACATGACTCCTGAGAAGCACGCCGGCTATGCTGCCACCTGGTATGTAGCTGTCAAATTGAGCTAACCGACGGGAGACTAACAGTACATGCATCACGACCAGGTTTGGTTGCAGCATTGCAGCTGTAGTCATGGGCGTCCTGCGCTTCAAGAAGGGAGGCGCCCGAACAGTCCGCGCCCCGAGGTTCGAGCACCGCTGAGCAGCAGTACAGCCCTGAGGAAAAAATACTTTCCAAGTAGAGAGTATCGGATACTTTTGTCGGTACCTCGTTCGTCTACATCAGCTCCATCGCACACTACGAAATAACTAAACCAGCTGCCTTTTAGCTAATTCTTATGATTTGTCGGTAAAAACGAGCTCCGGCTTCCTAGCAGCAATTCGCCGTGATAAGCCGAAATGAAGCACGGAAGAGAAGTCGACGAGGCGACAATGGAGGACGCGGTGCTGCTGCTGCTCATGTTGTTCGTGCTCGTGGTGGTGTCTTTTGTGCTGGACAGATATTCGTGTAACTTGGTGTCGCAGAGCGGCTTCGCGATGGTCTTTGGCCTCGTCGTGGGGCTCTTCATGATCATGGGGGACAAGCACGCAGAGCTGCACACGCACCTGAACCTGGACAACAGCCTCTTCTTCAATGTGTTATTGCCTCCAATCATCTACGAAGGAGGATTCTCCATCAAGCGTCAGGCGTTCTTCCGCAACTTCCCAGCCATCATGAGCACCGCTGTCGTGGGCACAATCGTAGCAGCGACCTTCACGGGTGGTGTTCTCTACCTCGCGGGAGCATCCAAGATGGTGACGAGACTCTCGTGGGTGGAGGCTCTGCTGTTTGGGACGCTGATCAATGCAGTGGACCCCGTCGCCACGTTGGCGTGCTTCAACAGACTGCACGTCCCGCCGCTGCTGTTCAACCTCGTGTTTGGAGAGAGCGTGATCAACAATGCAGTGGCGATCGCTCTGTACCAGACACTGCATAAATGGGATTCAGAATCCAACTTGAGCGTCAAGCAGTTGTTGCGAGTGGCTTTCAACACTGGGGGCATGTTCGTGGGTTCGTTGCTCGTGAGTGCGGCGATTACGCTTTGCGGTGCTTTTTTGCTCAAGCACAAGGTCTTCTCGTCGCTGCACTACTTTCCCAGTTACGAGATTTGTTTGTGCTTGATTTTCAGTCTGCTGACATACTTTGTGGCGGATAGTTTCAACCTGAGTGGCATTGTGGCACTGTTCTTCTCGGGTACCATGACGGCACACTACCACTTTAATGCGTTGTCGCGCGAGGCTCGGCATGCCTTCACGCACTTGCTGCACACTATTTCCTTTGTATGCGAGAACGTCGTGTACGTGTTCATGGGAACTTCGGTGATTATGATTTTCTCCGGCCATCCCGAGAAAAATTCGGGCGCTGCGCTCCGCGTGGACGATATTGATTGGCATTTCATCGGCCTCACGCTCGTGGCGTGCTTCGTGGCACGAATCTTCAACATCTTCCCACTGCTCCGACTCGCCAACTGCTCGCGAGAGTCCTCCGATCGTATCCCAGTCAAGTACATGAGCGTGATGTGGTTTGTAGCTCTTCGCGGCTCGATTGCGTTCGCGCTCGCCAAGAACTGGAACTATACCGGGCTGCACGGGGCGTCGCACCGCCAACTCGTGGAATCAACCACACTCGTGGTGATGCTCTTTACAACGACCGTGATCGGAGGACTTACAGGTCCTCTTCTGTCCAAGTTGCGTCTGACGGATCACCACAGTGCACTGAGGCAATCTGAACCCGAGTCCAACCGTGAGAGTGAGTCGACGTCTGACGAGGATCGTGCTCGGGAGCTGCAGCGCAGCACTCGCCACTTCATGCTCCGCCGAAACTCCAGAGCTACGGAGCCTAGAGCCGCTGATTCTACAGCAAATAGGGAGACAGGAGAGCAGGAGACTGAGCTGGATGAAGACCCCATCTACACGTCGCGGCCGCAGTTCCGAGACGACGACTACAGTGACGACGAGGACGCAGGCACCCAAGACTCAGAGCAGCGTGGGGAGACCCTGACGCGCGCGTTCTTTCGCCGCTGGCAGGCTTTTGATGTTGCATACATGCAGCCGATCTTCGGAGGATACTCCGAGCCTTCGCCAAGCGGAGCGAGGCCTGCGCGAGACGAGCAGCTCGCCAAGTCTCAGCACGCCGTCTGATCGAGGCGGCATTAACTTCAACGGTTTTGTTGTGTCGTGTACATAAAGTAATGCATACTGAAAGCAAGTACTTGAGTTCAGCAAATCACTATTTCGTGCTGACTAATTCTCGCAGCGTGACTGGCACCCAACCAGAACTCCGAGCCGAAGCTACCATGGAGGACGCCGTGCTGCTGCTGCTCATGCTGTTCGTGCTCGTGATGGCGTCCTACATGCTAGGGCGCTACTCGTGCATGATCGTGTCGCAGAGCAGCTTCGCGCTCATGTTCGGGCTCTTCGTGGGGCTCTTCATGATCATGGGCGGCAAACACGCAGCGCTGCACACGCATTTGAACCTGGACAACAGCCTCTTCTTCAACGTGCTGCTGCCCCCGATCATTTACGAGGGAGGCTTCTCCATCAAGTGCACGGTCTTCTTCCGCAACTTCCCAGCCATCATGAGCACGGCGGTGCTGGGCACCGTCATCGCCACGACCATCACGGGCGGCGTGCTGTATCTCGCAGGCGTGGCGGGCATGGTCACCAAGCTGTCGTGGGTCGAGGCTTTCCTGTTCGGGACGCTCATCAGTGCGGTGGACACGGTGGCGACGCTTAGCTGCTTCGATAAGCTCAACGCACCGCCGCTGCTGTTTAATCTCGTGTTCGGAGAGAGCGTCATGAACGACGCCGTGGCGATTGCGCTGTACCAGACGCTGCGCAGATGGGATGCAGACAGCAACTTCAGTGCCAAGCAACTGCTGCGTGTGGCGCTCAACACCGGCGGTATGTTCGTTGGATCGCTGATTGTGAGTGGCCTCATCACGCTCGGAGGAGCCTTCCTGCTCAAGCGTCAGTTCTTCGCGACGTTGCGCTACTACCCGAGCTACGAGATCTCGCTGTGTCTGATTTTCAGTCTGCTGACGTACTTCGTGGCAGACAGTTTGAAGCTGAGTGGCATTGTGGCTCTCTTCTTCTCCGGCACGATGACAGCGCACTACCATTTTAATACGTTGTCGAGGGAGGCACAACACGCGTTTACGCACTTGCTGCACACGCTGGCATTTGTGTGTGAGAACATTGTGTACGTATTCATGGGTACGTCGGTGATTATGATTTTTGCTGGCCATGCCGAGGAGAATGCTGGTGCTTCACTACGCGTGGACGACATCGACTGGTCTTTCATCGGTCTTACGCTTGTGGCCTGCGTCGTTGCTCGGTTCTGCAACGTTTTCCCGCTACTGAGCCTCTGCAACTGTTTGCGATCTCCTTCGAACCGCATTCCGGTCAAGTACATGAGCGTTATCTGGATGGCAGGACTCCGTGGCTCCATGGCATTCGCTTTGGCTAAGAACTGGAATTACGTTGGTCTTCATGGAGCATCGCACCGTCGGCTGATTGAGTCCACCACTTTGGTGGTGATCCTTATCACGACAATCGTGATTGGCGGTCTCATGGGCCCGCTGCTGTTGAGTCTGCACCTAACGGGCAAGTACAAGGACCACAGCCACCTTGACCAGTCCGACACTGACAGAAGCTCTGCAACTGCATCAGAGTCCGAGGAGACTCTGTCGCGGCTAGTCCAGCGCAGCACACGTCACGGCGACACCGATGTGCACGGCTCACTTGCCTTCCCGGGAGAAGAACAGCCCAAGGCCAATGCCGACGGTACTGGAGACGAAGTTCCAATTCTCACCCCGCGGCCGCAGTTCCACGACGTCATGAGCGACGAAGAAGATGACCCGAACCTTGCTCCACCTGTTGGTCGTGCCGCTGAGAGGTCTCGCGGTGATTCGTTGACCGGTGCCTTCTTTCGTAATTGGCAAGCCTTCGACACAACATACATGCAGCCAGTTTTTGGAGGGTATTCGCAGCGGCCAGCCGTGTCTACTTCCGTGGATGAATTGGCCGATATGCAACTCGCGAAGGCTCAGGCGGAAAGTGCCGTGTGATCTCTGAGCAAGATAGTCATGTGGAACAAGTCATGTGGTTGCAGTCGAGCAGGTGTAGCCATCTTGCATAATCTAATAGACACGCTTATAATCTTTGAGAGGTTTTGGGCCGCACGCAATGCAATGTGCCATTACCAACAGAGCGGCCGCAATGACGCCCGCGGACGGCGCGAACGTCGACTCCGGCGCCCCCACAACCGCCCCAGAGACTTTCACTCCGTCTAGCGTAGTTGATCTGCCATTGGCGCAGTTGAACGAGGCGTTGGAGGAGCTGGAGACGCCGGAAATGGCCTCTTCAGAGAGCAAAGAGGATGAAATGGTGGAGGCACTCGAAGACTTGATCCTGGAGGCGTATAACAACATGCAGATCGACGGCGAGTACATTTTCCTTCCGGAAGAAGTGGCGGAGAAGCTCCATCGTGTGGCTGATCAGGTATTATATAATACGCGCACTCTAAGGTAGGAGAGTGAAGGTAGGAAAGTGTTTGATTCAATGGCTGTGTAACGTAGATGAAGACGCATGAGGAGCAGGAGAGCGGGGAAGAAGAGCAGACGGAAAATAATACCAGTGCTGGAGAAGATAGTGGCAGTGGAGATGCTGCTGTTGCCAAAGTGGAGGAGGAGGTGAATACGTCAATGGATCGACCAGAACCGGAACAGGAACAAGAACAGGAGAAGCAAGAACTGCACAAGAAGAACGAAGCTTGTTTACAGCAGGAGAGTAGTACATGTGAGGAGGGGGAAGCAAGGCTTCGCAAGGTACAGGCGTTGGAGACCGAGGCGGCAGAAATGCGGGAAGAGAAGCACAAGAAGCGAATCCCCAGGGTCGTGTCCACAGAAAACCTGTTCACCGAACTGGCACCCGTACCCGAGATAGATGAAAGTGCGTCGAGTGGCCCGCCTTCACCTTCTCCGCCTCATTCACGTTCGCATAGTGGTGCAAACACACCAATGCCAAGGGCACACACACCGGCAAGGCACGGCCACTTTCCTCCACCGCCATTGATATCGTTGAGCTCGACCCCAAGCAGTGCCGCAGCAAGTCCCGACCAAATAGGAAAATCGCCGGCGTCCAGAACACCAGATCAATCTGGTGGTAGCAAACGCAAGAATAAGGTGGTCACGTACGAAAAACGAAGGGAGGCCGCACTAAAGCTCAAGGAGGACAAAATGAAGCGGGAGATACGTATCCGGGAATCTGCACGCAAACAGCGTGAAGACGCTAAGCGCCAACTTGAAGAAGTGCATCAGCGAGAGATGGAGGAAAAGCGCGAGCGTGTTAGACGTATACGAGAAGAGAGGCTTCACCGTCGCACAGGAAAGCCGGCGCCTGCAAAGGGTACTTCAAAGACTGAATAGTACGACAGTTTTCATTAGGGGTAATGTCATATGTACATACTGCTCGTTAGACGGCAACATACCAACTAAGAAGTCAACGCGTCCAAGTTTTGGTTGTTTGACGCACATTGTAGCTGGACTAGCGTTTCAGGGTCCACTTCGTGCAGAAGCGACTCCATCCCTTCGAGTGAGCAGCTCAAAACTTCTGTTTCACGCTTCAAGTTGGTCGTTTGCTCTTTTAAGAGTTTTTGCCGGAGCTTCAGCCGATTTAGTTTTCTGGTGTGCTTGACCCTTCGAGATTCCAAGTTGCTGTCAGAAGGTAAGTCAGCTTTGAAAAAGGATTTCTCCCAAAAAAGACCGAAAAGATGCGCACCACGAATGCCGATCCAGCTCTTTGACACAGTAGTTTGCATACTGACACGAAAGCTGTAACAACTCTAGCGCTTTCGCGACGCTGTCGGCAGTTCCCCCAAACTTATTTGTACTAGTGCGTTGGCACTGTCGAGTCTTTGTGTAACCGTAGAGTGTCAATGGTAGCAATTCGCATAGAATGTCGGTACGGAGCTGCACACGTGGTTGTTAGCTTAATTGTGTGCACTCGGTTCTCAACCCGTACGATGAAACACGTACCTCATGCACGATTTCACCAACACGAACAGCACACAGTTTGCGGCTTCTAGCAAGTGGTCGATGCGGAAGGACGAAGTGAAATGACTTATCGTGTCCGGCAACCTTTTCCATTGTCGGTGTCAATGTATCAGGTTGAGGCAGATCCACGTTCTTGCCGTCGGCGGCTGCAACGGCAACGCACAGATACGCTGCCGAGCTGTGTAGTTCCGTGTCACTTTCACAATACTCGTGTCCATCTTCCCTTTCATGAACTACTTCTTCACCTCCTACTCTGCGATTCCTTATCTCGTACCAGCGCTTCGTTGCTTCGGACAGGATCCATCTCTCCAAATCCACACTCCAAGCCGTGACAAATTGCAGCAACTCTGTCTCTCGAACTGCCCCCGTCCACAATTCAAAAGTGACTCCCCCCTCATCCTTCAGCAGGTTCACTCGCTGTTCTTCTGTCCACTCGTCGTTGTCGTCCCCACAGCGCAGACACGTTTCCACCAGCACGCGGTTCTCACTGCCACGAAAACGAGCGTACTCTCTTCAATACAATCATGTACAGAGATACCTATCGACCCACCAGCACACGCACCCTTCCCTTCGTCCTCGTATCCGCAGCCACAGCCACCCTGCCGCCTTCCAGCGCCCCACTCCTCGCACACATACCGTCGCCATCTTCGGGATCTTCAACCGTCGTCGACTACCGAGACGCACTTAGTCGCATCAATTAAATGTCGCACGAAGGTACGCGACTCGTTACTGGTGAAGGCTGGGGGTTGACCCGCTGCATACTCAGCTCCAGTGAAAAAAAGGAAGGAAGAGTCCGCACTCATCTTTCCGACTGGTCGGGTGGCAGTTCGAGAGTGATGGTCGCTATCCGCGGCAAGAAGACTAAGGCGTCGGCCAAGCGCAAGGCGGCAGAGAAGGCGTCCAAGGCCAAGGTGGTGGCTCCCACGGAGACGGAGACGGCCACGCGCCCCACGCCGCAGCAGCAGCTCACGCGCCGTCGCGAAGAGGAGTTCCTGGCGCTCGTGCGCTTCGCCTTGCAGAGCAATTTGGCGTCCGGCGGCGCTCTGAGTGCGGAGAAGTCGGTCTCGAGCGTATGCAACGCGCTGCTCACGGCTCTGTGCGCGTCCGGCAAGGAAAAGACGCTCGCGAGCGAGCAGATCCTGGCCAAACTGCCGCGCACGGAGCGCAAACGCGTGTGCGGCGCCATCTTCTCGGCGGACGAGATCTCCTACAGCTGCCGCAACTGCCAACTGGACACCACGTGCGTCATGTGCAAGGGCTGCTTCACGAACAGCGACCACGCGGGCCACGACGTGTACTTCCAGCGGACGACGGCCGGCAGTTCGTGTGACTGTGGAGATTTACATGTAAGTTTTAGTTTGCTCGTAGGATTTTCTGTAGATTTTTTTATTTTGGTGGTGACTGTGTGGCGGTTGATTAATGTTGGTAGGCGTGGAAACGGAGCGGGTTCTGCTCCAAGCATAAAGGGACGGAAGGATCGGAGAGTGGCGCGAAGAAACACAAACTGCCGAAACATGTGGGACTGATGGCGCCCGTGGTGATTGAGGCGGTGGTGGAGCATATTTACCAAGTGCTCTTGGGAGTGGATTATGGATTCGAACTGGCGCAAGCTTTTGAGCTGTTTACGAGAGACATACCACCCCAGTTTCTGCCGATTCAAAACGATTCGGACGTGACAGACGCTTCCGAGATCAGAACGGGCAGAAGCAGCCCAGCGGCGGTGTCAACGCGATCCGGTCGACTGTCGGCGCAGTTTTCAGCGGACCTCGGGGCGAGAACGAACGGTCCAGGCGGTCGACTTGAAGCGCAGGCAAAAGAAGTGAAGCGAGAGCCCAACTCGTTTGACGATAACTCAAAAGATGGCGTGCTTTTTGGAATTCGGCTGCACAATGACGATGTGCATTCTTTGACTGATGTGATCAGCCATCTTTACGTGGAGCTGGGAATATCCAAAACTCAGGCGCGTACAGCAGTGAACCAAGTGGATAATCAGGGAGATGCAACGATTTCGACGAAGCCGCTGCTCCAATGTCCATCCGTAGTCGGCAACTTGGTTCGGCGCTCTTTGAATATCTCCGTGGCGCCGAGTTGGTGGGAGAAACAAATGGAAGGGTTGCCTGCCCTCCTAGAGTGGTTGCAATTCGTGAGCACAACCTCTGATGGAATGAGTGAATTAGTTTCTGAAGCTTTTCAAATGCAGAGATCTCCTGGTCTGGCAGGATTTCAGCCTGTATCAAGTCGTTTGCCAAAGGGCAAGACTGTTGAAGAATTTGTGAAGGAGCGGCATATCCGTTTGCACAACAATGCTTTGGATGTCCTCGTTTCACTGTGCGGGGGCGGCAAGGACGTTTTTGCTTGGGCGTTGGAAAAAGAAGCGGTTCAGCGCCAACGCTTTGATTTTCAGGCAGAAGGCGCCACTTCGACAGTGGCGTATGCTGGGTTCCTAGCAGAAGGCAACCGCGTGGGGTGCAAAAACCTATTTATTGAAGAGTTTGTTAAGGCTGTATCATTGAGTCCATCTTACCGGCGCCACGAAAGCGTTCGAAAGAGTTTTGACGCAGTTGTGACGAAATACTTCACCTCGGAGAAGGGCACAGCTACTGACGTCCAAGCTGTTACTTCTTCAGCCTTGGCGTTGCTGATGCGATATGACTGTATCTTGCGAAAAAAGGCTGTTGAACAATCGCACTTATTTCTGCGGGAGCACTTGGTGGACATCAGTTTTCGAGCTAGTATGCTCGAGGCGTATTTGCAGTCATACGCCTCGATGACTAACATGTTTCTTCGCGGTCTGGGCAACTCGACCGAATCCATTTTCGATTTTGCGGTACAATTTTTAACGGTGCCCCACTTGGTGCAGAAGTACACGAAGAAGGAAGTATTGGCGCATTCTGGGCGACCGGAACTGGTTCGTGAGCTCTTACGTGCTCTGCACACAGTGTTTGAGTCAGCTGTTGAAAAAGAGGGATCTCTAAACGCTGACCACGCTGCGTTGAGCAGCCAAAAGTACAAGGTAAGAATTATATTATTGTTTTAGATTGGTATGATTGGAGCACTCATCCTGTCACTTTTCCGATATTCATGTGTAATGTAGCACTGCGTGGAGAACATGGAGTACGTTTTCAATATAGGAACGCTTTCGAGCGAGCTTGTGTGCGATGCCACAAACATGAAGATTTGGCTGTCGTGCTTGAGCATTTTGCAGGTAAGCACAACCAGATTTTCTGTGTTGTTTAACACGATTCTAAGCATGCTTTCATAATGTTTTAGGGTGGCGATCCTCAAGTGCGGCGAGGCATTCACCAACCTCACGTGGAGTACGAGTCTGACAGTTGGCTATCGATGTTCAACCTAGGCATCCGCGTTCACTCCGTCTTCGCGATTTCTTGGAATGGATTTAATTCGTCCCAGTTTGAAACTCCACTGCTAAAGGTGGCTGAGATCTTTGGACCTGTTATCGACGCCACTCTTTCGTCATCAGCATGTCTGAACGATAAGGTGGCAATAAAGAGGCTGGTACCAGTGGCAAGGCTAGCTTCCGTGAACAAGGGAAGTGTTGGAAGTCGAGAAAAAACAGTCTCGACGTACGACTTCAATGTTGCATCCCAGCCAACGTCTCTTCACATCCCTTTGCACCGTTTCCTGACTGCGGCGGTGAGGCATGTCTGCATTAGCCAGTCAGGGCTAGGAAACTCAATCCCGGCAGACGGCCTGCTAAATGTGTTTGGACTAGACAAGCTGCCGGCTGAAAAGCAATGGGAACTCGTAGAACTGCCCCTTCGCTGCTTAGTAATGGCATCCCAAATCCACTCCAACCTTTGGCGGCGCAACGGCGATGAAAACATGCTTGCTCAGTTGTACAACTATTCGGCATTGCCGTACTGCATTCACTATCGCGATGCAGATGCGCTGATGCTACAGCTCAGTGTCCTGATGACAGGCCCAGATGACCTCCTGGCACGAATGATAGATCGATTTCAGCTTGGCAGTTTTTTCGTGCTGTTAAATGACAAGTCTAAGGCGCGTACAAACGATGGATCAGGTGAATTAGATGATTTGGCGAAACAGTTTGGATATTCTCAATTGGAACAAGGTATCGACGAACAGCAGCGGCTTCAAATGTTGGAAGAGTTCTTGCGACTCGTGATCATACTCGGTACAAGTCTTCCGAGCTCTACTGGTGTAACGTACGACAACGAATTTCTAGCAGAAGAGATGTTGCAACAACTGTGTGCCAAGTCGCTTCCTTTCAGCAAACTGTTTGACCTCGCTATTCTACCGTCCGGCCAAGATGACATCCCTACGGCTCGGCTAGAAGGGGTTCTTGCTGAAGTATCCGATTTTGTGCCACCATCGGGTCTTGAACCTGGACATTACGAGTTAAAAGAGGGCTTGCTGGAGAGCTACAACCCATACTTTCTACATTTGAACCGTGAGTCACACGAATTAGCTCGTGATCGCTGGACCAATTACCGCAAAGCATGCCGCCAGAAGGTAAAGAATACCGATTCCAGTTCGCCCCCGAAAGAACCATTAAAGCCCGTAAAGACTCCAGTCGCTTTCCTTCGCCCGGTTCAAGCAATTTTGACGTGTGAAAGCACAGTGGCCATTGTGCAGGTGATCCTGTGGAAGGTGGTATCCTCGGGTCACCCAGCCTCTGCTCTGGCATTAACTCCACCGAGTTCGGAGAATAGTGTGTCAGACGCTGTTATTTCAACCTGTCTGCATTTGCTAGTGCATGGAGTTCACACCGCATCGCAAGCTTCAGACCGTTGCTTCTGGACGCGCTTGAGCAAGCCTAATCCAGCCACGGCTAAGTTGTCGGTTTTGAACGTTTTGAGTCAATTACTTGAGCAAGCAACAACCTTGCTAGACAATGAACAAACCGGGACAGTTGAATGGCTCATATGGAAGATTACTACCGAATCACCAGCTTGCAGGAAGGTGTTTGAGCAGTTGGCAAATGACGCAAAGGCTAAGCAAAAGAAGGCCGAGGCGTCACTATCAGCATCTAGTGGGTCCGCTGAAGGCAATACTTCTTCACCAATGACGTTGGAGCAACGCAAAATGGAGGCAAGAAAGAGAGCGATGGCTGCGATGACAAAACGGCAGGCTGCTTTCCAGGCAATGGTTGATTTGGCAGGTGAAGAAAATGAAGAAAAAGAGAATGAAGCAGAGGATATGGGATCATTAGGCAAGCGTAACTCTTCAGTTGAGGAAGAACCTATTGATGCCTCAAACAAGCGCCAAAAGGTGGAGAATGAGAAATGCTACAGCTGCATTCTCTGTCACGATAGTTCAGCACAAGGTCAAATAGGAATGGCAGCGTATGTCCACCAGTCCACTGTCCTCGCTCCCGGATTTAGACCGGAGGCGCACGAAGCACTTGGTCCAGAGGGTATCAAGGTGCGGAACCATGTGAAGAAAGTGATCGAGAAGATGGAATTGTGCTCAGGCGGCAGCTCGACGACGTCTGACGTGGCGGACGCTCCATCTCCTACGTTACGTGCCTTCGCGACGTCTTTTCCTGAGTGGTATATGGACGGCTCGCTTGACGACCAGCTTACTCGCGAAAATACGGCGCAGAATAGCCCCCGCCCACCTGCAGCTCGTCGCCCCCGCAACGATCGCATACGCTTTGGAAACGGAAATATTCCGATGCTTGAAGGTGAGCTGCTTCAGACAGACGAGGAGCTGGAGGTTCTTGAAGGTGTGTTGGATCTTCGTGAGGATCAACAATTGTTCCCCATGGATATGCGTGGGGCTGTAAGCTTGGATTTACGTGGTGATCGTGTGGAACCACGCCGATTAGGTGGCCGTGAGATAGCTGGTGCACGACCTGGCAATGCACGAGGGCAAGCTGGTCCCATGTACGATAGTGATGACGATGGATACGAAGATGTTTCGTCACGTTTCCGTCTGGAGCGAATGCCACCCGGCTTTGGTCGCCCTCACGAAAGCGCTAAGCTATATCTCACTCCTTGTGGCCTGCATATCCGCACGTGTCAGCATGCGGTGCATATTCATTGCCTCGAGCGCTACATTACGTCGTTGCATGACAAGGCGATGCGAGGTGAAGAATTTGATGGTGTTCAAGCTATAGACCCGGATTCTGCAATGACACAATTCCTTTGTCCGTTGTGCAAGACACTGAGCAATTTTTTGATTCCAACAGCAGAGCCTCGAATCTCGATTGCAAGTAAGGATGGAAGCGGGCATACGCACTCTGTACCGCGAGAAAATGAAGAAGAAAAATTTCCTACCTGGGACAGAATCGTTGAGGAGCAGTTGTCAATGCCAGGGTGGTATCGATCGGTGCTTGGCCGTGACGGAGGCTTTGAAGACGACGAAAACGATACGGAACACGATTTGTGGCGGGATTACTTTGAGGAAACTCTGTGGGAACCGCACGGGAGCTTGGAGAAGGGTGCGCCTTTCTTGTGGTCTTCATGTGCGTTTACCTTGGCATCTTTTTTAACTGTTGCTGAAGATGAGTATCGCACTATATCTGGTGGCAGCAGCCCTTTTGACCCACTAGCTGACCAGTGCCCTCCATCACTCGAGAAAGAGATGGAATCGCTGACAGCTGTCACAAAGTTTTGCCGATGGACATTTTCGCTATTGGAGCATAGTGCCGACGCTAAGGTTATTTGGGAAACTGCCAAACGCTGCTGCCCGATTAATACTGAAACCAAGCGCGAATACCGCAAATTTACGAAGGTACGGCTGCACTACTTGACGGCGAGCTGCTTAGACTGTTGATGCGCGGGTATTAAATGTCTGCTGTTATTAACATATTCTGTGTAGGTGCTTGGTTCAATTGATGCTTGCCTCCGTGGCACCATTTTGGGTTTGCTAGTGGCAGACACGTTTACGGTACGTCAAAAGTCGTGCTTTGCGGATTGAGACCAAGTTCTAAAGTGTGTTTGCTGTAGGCTTTCGTTGTGGCAAGTGTTATCGCGGATCAACTCGAGACTATTTGGCGGTTCATCCCAGTGTTTACGGCTGCAGACCTACTTCAGCGTTTGCATGCTGAATTTTTTGAGCCTAACAAGGTCGAGGGGACGTCACTGTTTCAAGACAAGTTTTCTGGTATCGCATCCAGCGATGTCAATTCATCTGCTGGATCAAAAACAACAGCCAAGGCAAATGCTGCCGATTTAGCTCCGCGCCGCACTCGGAGTGGTCGTCCTATCAGCCGGGCAGCTCCTGCTGTTACTGCTGCTGGATCGGTACAACAACTGATGCAAGCCATGGAAGCTTCAGATGAGAGGCATTCTGAGGAGTATGCAGTTCTTCGTCTCTTGCAGCGGATGGCGAAAACATATACTTCAGAAAAACTGAAGCCGCTGACAAGTGTAAGCGATGTGAGGTCGCGGTTGGCACACATCTTGCCGGCAAATGCTGCATTTGTTCGGCGCATGAAGCTTTTCTGGCGCTGCCTGACGCAGGAGAATTCAGGCGAACCACTTAACCCCAGGTCGATGCAAATACCCACTCTGGGTGATATTGCGAACAGCCCCGACTCCACGTTTGACCAGATTTGGCAATGGTGCATGGATCGCATGCTCAGCAAAACGCATCTGGGTAGCTCGAAAGTTGGCGACAAGTGTGAGCACACTGAAGGTTGTAGCGAAGCTTACGTTGCCAGCATGTTCATCCTGCGCGAAGTGCCGACGCGACCGCGCCTGATCGATTTGCCTGTCCAGTACGATGAGCTGTACAGTGAGATGGCAGGTCGCAAGTGCACTCGATGCGATAAAGCGCCTTGCGACCCGGGAATATGTTTGATATGTGGCGAGTATCTGTGCTGTGGGGACTCTTGCTGCACTCGTGCATTTATGCCACACGGACCACCTGTCGGTGAGTGTACGCGTCATGCTGCTGAATGTGGAGGTGGTGTCGGCATTGTACTATTGCTAGAGCAGTGCCGCATTGCAGTTGTTGGGGGTAGTATGGCTGCATATTTCCCATGCCCATACGTTGATGCACACGGCGAAGAAGACGTTGGTCTGCAGCGTGGACGTCCACTACGGCTCGACATGGCTCGATACAAGTACCTCGAGTCACTGTGGCTGAGTCATCGTATATTCACTGAGGTATCGCGCCAGCGCAACCAACGCGACCCACAGTATACGATCAACTTGTCGTATCTGTAGACAGCGACGGTTTCTAAGAATAATAAACAGTTCCACTGAAGTTTATGCATTGGACTTGCCTTCGTTACCTCAGTGTGCTGGTGCGGTCTACATGTACAAATACCTACGCACCTAGGAACGTAAGATGGGCCGGTAAGTCGGCATCCGAATAGCGCTCGTCTTGGAAAAACATCCGCAGCAGACGACAATTGCCACCAATACGTACCTCCGTAGTAGTTACATGGCGTGTTCCGAAAGCTTGATTCGTTAGGTCTTGCAAGTCCATGCAGAGGTAGCGCCAACCGGGCTGGGTCCCAAACGCAAGAGGTAATTGGCATCTTGAATCCTCGACCCGTGCCAATGAGCGCGTGTTGGTCACTGTGAAGCGCCGATACTTTTGGGCATCGTCCAGTATTTCAACATGGAATTCTAGGAAGAGATCCATGTTTTTGATGAACATCACGAGATAACGAAAGATGTTTCGAGTAGGGAACACAAGCTCAGCGTCGGTGCCAAGTACCTGAACCACATCTTCCTTGACAGTCTCGTCTTCTAGCACACATACCTCATTCCCGTTCATTATACAGCGGCATTCCTCTTGAGCCTGAAGAATTGCTGGGTGTTCTGCGAATGGTAGTGCGACAGTCTCGGACAGGATACTAGAACAAGAGTTTGAGTTGCTGGCAGAACTGCTTGTCTTTTCGGAGCTCCATCCTTTCGACTTCTCTGAAGCATGGCTCGGTTCTGGCTTGAGTTCTCGGGCGAGGACTTTCGGCAGGATACACTCCACATACAGGTCTCCAGGAGAAAACGATCCGTCTCCGATGCGAACGAATGAGGGAGTGCTTGATAGCGATGAAGATAATGTCGGGGGTGTCGATAGTGAGCTCTCGGTCTTCATGATCGATCTTCTTCTCGCGTTGAATAGTCGGCCGTTCCGGCCAAAAGGTCACAGTTTCCATACTTGTGATTGTAGCAATGGAGCAATCTGCTGCGCGTGGCTTCTTCCGGGATAACAAGGACCTCTTTCAGTACGACAAGTACATCGGTAATCAGGATCCTTTCCAGTGTGAAGATGAGAATGGCCAAGCAGACGGCGAGAAATCCTTCCTTGAGCAATATCGCGACCTAGAATGTGACCGTCCCCGTTTGTCAACATATCCCGAGCTTCGTTTCTCGTTACTTCATCCTCCCACACGGAAGTATTCAGTATCGACCCTCGCAGTCAACTCCACAGCATCATTGCCGGATTTTGTCACGTTGCAGTCAACGAAACCGATTCTTCGTAAGTTAACCGATACGCAGCCACCCTCATCTTCACTTGCGAACTCACCGCACCGGAGAAGTCACCTCGTGCAACCTCAACACATACAATTGGAAGCCACGCTCGACAGCGCACTACCGCAGCAATACGCCAGTCCAGCAACCATAAACAACGGCTCAATTGAGTCTCAACCACTTCAGCAGCAGCGCTCTCCTGTTCGTGTCCCAATCATGCTTATGGAAGCGGGGCCAAAGCCAAAAATCTTTTGTTTGCCAAACCTAGCTGACTTGCTCATTGACCGCGAGACCCGAGCTGCTGTCACGGCACACAAATCCTGGGATGAGGCACACAAAATCGAAGTTCTCATTGGCGGTAAATGTGTCGGTCGTGTGAGCGCCGCCTCACGGAATATCCCGCCATCGATTCGCTTACGCCTTCGAGCCTCTGCAACAGTGTCAGTACGACGAGAACGGCTTTACGAATTACTTCGTAGAGACTATGATGAACTCAGCAAGCGCAACGGGCAGTAAATAACGCACCAAGAAACGACGACCTCAACACTTCGACAAAATTGGAGGCAGGTTGGTCATTGCATTGGAAAGAACGCATCGTCTGTCAGCCCTTCGAAAATATTTACGTTGCTGTCGCCATACAATGCTGAATCTGGCAACATGCTCATAGACCCTGCTCCAGTTTGCTGTGGTGGATGCTGAGGAAGATGGTTTTGCTGCTGAAAAAGTTGGAGTCCAGCTGGCGTCGGCTGATATTGTTGTGTTGGCATTGGCATCATTCCCTGTGACGACGACGTCGAACCAGACGGCATCCCGACACCAGATCCATATCCAAAATTGTTTATCATCATGGGTGCTTGTGCTCCAAAATTGCCCGCAGTCATGGGCATCATGTGCTGCTGCGGAGGCATCCCAGTCATACCACCCATGGGGAAACCAGGAGCTCCGAAATTTGCATCAGGGCCAAATCCAAGCGGGGTGATGAAGGGGTCCACCGGAAAATTGTTAGCACTATTACTGCTGCCACTTCCGGTGTTGGAGTTACTTGATGATGCTTGCGCTGGGTTCATCCCGAAATTGTTGTTGCCGTACATGTTTCCACCACCAGAAGAGGCCAAGTTCATCGGCATTGCCAGGGGCATAAATTGCTGCTGTTGCGGATTCATCATGCCGCCACCCATCATGAAATTCTGCTGATTCATATATGCAGCTGACGAATTTGGTGGTCCACTGGTAGAGGCCATGTATGCGTTTGGCGTGAAGGCTTGCACACCTGAAGTCATCGCGTATCCTTGAGTTGATGTTGTTGCACTTGATACAGCCACCGATGCGGTTGCCGTGTATCCCGTTGAGGCTTGCACCCCATTCATCTGCCCTGTGGGGAAGAACATACTGGAACTCGTTGACGTGAATCCTACTGTAGGCATTAGAGGCTCAGGAAAGAGCGTTGGCGGGGTCATGTTCGGCATCGCCACCGGCGCCGAAGTCGATGTGGGCGCGGATCCCATCGATGCCGACGTCGTCATATTCATCGAGCCGCTACCACCCATAGAAGACAATTGCGGTGGCGCATACACTTGTTGAGGTGCAGCAATTGACGGCGTCTGACGTGGAACCTGTGTAGCCGTCATTGGGCCTGAAAGTGTCGGGTTAAGCGACGTCGCTGCTTGTTTCGCTCCACCCGAAGAAGAGATTTTTTGTCCATCCGTCTTCTCGTCTTCCTGGGCGATCTGTTTATCCGCCAACGACGCCAACAGTTCCAGTCGAGCTCCAACCTGTTGACGAAAAGCCAGACACCTCCTGACCCACTCCTTGTGCTCCATAGGGTTCGTCTTGGAAGCTACAAAGTAACAGCAAACAACAATAACAAAACATAAAATATCAGAAAACAAAAAAATAAAGCAACACTAGCTCCGTCTCTCGAGCCTCTTACGCTGCTGCTTGTGAAGTGCGTTCCACGTCCTCAGCGCCGCCTCGTTCTTCTCCAGCATTGCCTGGATCTCTAGCTGCGACGCTTTCCGGTCTGAAGTCAGCAATACCTGCAGCAAATAAGAAAAAAATAAGAAAAAAGAATTCATAATAAATGTTTTTACATAAAAATATATTTCGCGCTCTTCTCACCTGCGCCGCGGCGGCTGCGCGCTGCTGCAGCGGATTGACGTACTCCCTATTGGGCGCAAGAGACGCAGAGAGCGTGTGAGAGGCTGTAGGAGCCCCCTGGGCCAGCGACGAGGACACGTACGGCGCCGAGGACGACGCCATCTCGGCCGGTGGTGGGGACGTGAAGGATTGGCGAGTGGACTTGGTGAAAAGAATACAAGTCGAAATGATAGGTTTGTATTTCAGCCAATCAGAGATGGTTACACCCTGCTGACGTACGTGCAAAGCTCACTTGGCGATTTGACGACCAGTGTATCGAGTGATGCTGGCCCCCACGTGTGTGTCTGCGCCTGGTAAAGTGCTGCTTGTGGGCGGGTATCTGGTGCTGGACGAGCAGTATTCGGGGCTCGTGCTGTCCAGTACAGCGAGGTTTTACTCGCGTGTGGAGGCTAAAGTGCGTCTTTGGATGTGGAAATGTGTCAATTGGGCGTTGGTAGCTAAGTTTTAGAGTGTTTCTGTTGCAGGCGATTGAGGTTATTGAGGCGGAATTTGCTGCTGCTGGAGAGTGGCGTCGAGCGTTCCCGTTGACGGTGGAGAGTCAACAGTTTGGTCAGCTGGTGGACGGCTGGATCGAGGAAAATGGAGACGGACGCTTCCGGTTCCAGTTGAAGGAAGGATCGCACCGGAATGCGTACATTGAGGAGACGATGCTTTGTGCTGTTAACGGCATCGCTGGACTTGACGAGATGAAGACCAATAACACGTTCCAGAAGCTTAAAGGGGAGAAGATGGGTGTGCATGTTGCGCTGCAGGGCGACAACGATTTTTACTCCCAAGTGCAGAGGGTGAGAAATAATGCTGAAATGAGGCTGTGGTGGTGCTTTCGTTTTGACGCTTAGTTGGTGTTTGGATGTTTCTAGTTGCAAGGTGCTGGTTTGTCACTACGCCGCGCAAACTTGAAATCACTTGATACGTTCCTCCCCCCGACGATGGAAGGTAAGTGCGGGTTTACCGTAATTGGAAGAAGTTCTAGTTGCTGACAGTTTTTTCGTTTGTAGAGCGTGATGGGAAGTTAATCGCGCTGAAAACGGGCATGGGAAGCTCTGCAGCCCTTGTGACGTCGCTTGTTGCGGCTCTTGTGGCGTTCATTGTTCCGACTGTGAACTTTGACAAACGAATCGAAGATCTTGAGCTGGTCCACAATTTAGCTCAACTTAGCCATTGCTACGTGCAGCGAAAGGTATTGTCGCAATATTTTGAGTCTGTCTGGAAGAGTGTTGAACTAACAGATACACAATGTGGTTGACTGCTACAGATTGGAAGTGGTTTTGATGTGTCGGCAGCATGCTTTGGTTCTCAGCGGTATACTCGCTTTCCTGCGTCAGTTTTGAACGCGTTCACGAATGAAGACGCTCTGAAGCCCGATACCATTGCAAAATGCATCACAAGCCGTGCTCTTTGGGACACTCCAACCCGCGTGGTAATTCCGATCTCCTTAGAAACTCTTGACGCTGTTAAGGGGTGCTAGCCAACACGCCTAACTGGGTCTGCTTGCTTTTATCGTAGAGATCGGTTCGATTGCCTTCAAGCTTTCATCTGATGATGGGAGACGTGTCATCTGGCTCGGCGACTGTGTCCATGGTCAGACAAGTGCTTCAGTGGCAAAAGGAGCAGCCTGAGCACGCTCAGAAAGTGACAGATGCGATCCACTGTCATAATATGGAGGTAGAGCGTGGCTTCTCTGACCTCTGCAAGCTTGAGGACGGTCGCTGCAACCCCGTGGATTGGGAAGATTTTGCCGCACTAGGCCCAGACCAGGTATCCCTGTAATCTTCTTTCTTTTGTGTCGTTATATGCTAACCATCATCTTTTCATGTAGTGGAGTGCCGCGGATGCTGAAATTGGCGCTATTCTTTCGAGGGTCAGCGAAGCGTATTCCAAGTTCCGACGGCTGATGCGGTTCGTTCAATTTTAATGAGCCGCATGCAATGCTCTGTGTTCAACCAAGTGACGCGCTTCCTTTTCAATTTTGTAGTGAAATGGGCACTTCTGCTGGGGTTCCAATTGAACCACCCGAGCAGACTGCTATACTCGATGCAACCATGAAGATTCCTGGTGTCTTGGTTGCAGGAGTACCTGGAGGTTAGTTTTCAGTTTACAAGCTCCATTTGCTGAACTAAAAGCTGACGATCGATGGTTAACGTTTACAGCGGGTGGATACGATGCCATTTGCGTGGTAGTGCTTCACGAGCGAGTTCTCCGAGCGGTTGAAGACTTGTGGGTGCAGTGGACATCTACCCATCCAGACTCAATGTACGTTTTTCATTTGGGTATCTTCTCCCTAACGTGTGTGTTGCTCTAACATAAACTATGTCTCTTTTGCATCAAACCAGCATTTGCCCTTTGCTGTGCGATATCGACCGTGGTCTGACAGCAGGCAAGTCGGGGCTTCAGCTTCACGCCATTGTGGAGTAGTTTTGGTGCCCAGTGCACCGTTTTACAGTAGAGTGCACGTCAATAGAAATCAATCATCACATAGAGAAAATCTTAGGTGTATTGGCTCAGGGGTCACCTCGATTTACAGAAGATGTCGAAGCGGAAGATCCGCGGTGAAGATGATTGTGACCAAGACAGGAAGCAGAAGACGAATTACACGCCCGATCGTAGCGACAAGAATATCGACCAAGGTGCTGGTGATCTGTGTCTCTTTTCGATTCCAGGGCTTAGATTTGCAACCGAGTCGTGGGCTGGTATGAAGACGAACAATGAAGATCGCCACGTTTTTTCTGACGAGTTCTTTCCGGGTCCAGTGCTCGGCATTTTTGACGGCCACGGAGGCACATTTTCAGCGGATTTCCTAACTCGACAGCTCGTGAAGACTACAGCATCAGCGATACGGCAACATATTGGAGTTATAGCTTTGAGTGAGCTGCAACGATTGCGAAAACTCTCAGGGCAAGAAAGCAGTCGCAAAAATGCACTTGCTGATCAAATAACACTTTTACAACAACAGCTTGAAGAAGTAGAGGCAATGAATACTGCGACAGCTTCGTCAAATGCATCCAAGGACGAGTCTGCAGGAGAGCTGGTGGTTTTGGTCGAGCAGCTCACCGAAGCTATCACGCAGATGAAAACCGAAGTCGAGCAAATTGAGATCGAGGAAGCAGGACGCCGACAAGATCGACTGGAATGGTCTGACGAACACCATAACCAACTCTTGCTGTCGTTTAAAGATGCCTTTGAGCGTGTTGACGCTCAACTTCTGCTGAAAAACCCGTCACAGGATGGCTCAACGGCTCTGCTTGTGTGGTTTCTTGCAGATTCCTCTGGCAGTGGGGAGGGTACTGCAAAAGATGGCGAAGAAGCTGACGGAATGAGTTTCTACACAGTGAACGTAGGCGACTGCCGTGCAGTGATGTGTCGTGGTGGTCGAGCTGTACCGCTGACTAGTGATCATAAGCCCGATCGCCCAGACGAGAAGCAGCGGATTGAAAAAGCTGGCGGCTTCGTGGGCAAAATCGCTGGCATACCTCGCGTCTACTCTGCAGCAGGCGCTGGGTTGGCCATGCAGCAGGAAGCGTCTACCTATCTGGCCGTGTCACGTGCTTTCGGTGACCGATCACTGAAGACGCCAACGCCACTTGTTTCATGTGAACCCGAGGTGAAGCGCTACCAAGTACAGCGCGACGACTTGTTCCTCGTCTTGGCATGTGACGGTGTTTGGGACGTCTTGAGTGAGCAGAATGTCGTGGACATCGTCTTGCCCCATTTTGACGACGCCAAAGCTGCCGCTGATGCTGTCGTGAAAGCGGCGTACAGGAAAGGAAGCGTCGACAACCTCACCGCTACGGTCGTACAGTTTGGCTGGAAGTCGGGTGTCCAAGTGCAGCAAGCTCTAGAAAACAGCAAAACGATAAACTCAAGTACCCAAAGCACCAACGAGGATGTAGCAGCAGTAGGCAACAGCTCTGAAGAGGAGATCGATATGTTCAATCTGTAAGGAGACGCGTTTTTGATGAGCAAACAGCTCTTCGTTATCCTTGCTCGTACGTGGCAATGAGGTTTCGTTGCTTGAGAGTCTGCAAGTACACAAGAAGGTTAACCCTTTACGACACCGTAGCAAACTGCAAAGCTCAGGCACCTCGGCAATGGGAGTCATGGCATCCGCATCATAAACTCGGATTCGTACTGGTGGCACAGACTTGTGATCTCTTGGTCTCTGCTTCCTCTGGTCAAGTGCAAGTTGCTGGTCCACAAACACCTCAGCCTCTGTGTCGTCCAGATACAGATACATGAAAACTAGTGAAGCAAGAGCAGAGAAGCAGGTAGATTCGTACCCACGTGTGGAATGGTGAACCCTCCGTTGATCACCATGGCGTGCAGTTTGTTCACGGCGTTGGATGCTGGAGCGACACGGAGCACTCGGTACTTGGTATCCAAGTTCTGACGCAGGAAGCCCACGACAGTCTCGAACTGCGCGAAGGGATCACGTTCAGTTGAAGCTGCAGGAACTTAGTGACGAACGGACTCACCTCCTGCTCGATGTTGGCTCCTCGTCGTCCTCGCTCGCTTTCCAGTCGCGTAAGGCGATACGTGGCGAACAGTATCGCGACGAGGATCACTACACACGATCCAGCAAGCGTCAGAGCTGTAGACTCGTCCAGACTCGATAGACCTACCAAGAGCGTGTTTCCGGACGGCGTCCAGCATGATGAAAGGCCCAGCGAACGCGGTTTCGCCTACGGATCCCTTGGCTGCTCCTGAGTCTCTCGGTGGATGACGAAGCTGTGTGCAAACCTTCCTGCCGTCGGGCAGAACCAGTGCGTGACTTCCACACGAGGACGCTGTCTGTCAAGATGCGCTTTCCAACTTCCCAATTGAGTCGGCGTCTATGACCAGAGATGCATTGACGAGGCCGCCTGCATGAGTACAAGTTGCAGCGTGGATCATAACTGGTGTACATTAGTGCCATTAGGGTAGTAGCTACAAGGAAAGAGGCTTCTTCTTGGTGTCGTCGGTCGAGGTCCGAGCAAAAGTTATGTTTTACCGCTGTCTACGCGCTGGTCGTCGCTCTGGACGGGCGCGGGTCCGACGAGCGCGCACGTCTTGAGCGCGTGTCGGTCCATGATCATCTGCGCCACGTTCACGGGCTCGGTCGGGGGCGAGTCGGTCTGCGGAGCTTCCTGTGCCCGCTGCGTCTGCATGGCCCAGTCGGCCGAGTCGAAGCGCTGCAGACGCAGACACCGCAGCTGCTCGCGGTGCTCGGCACTGCCGGGCTCCGGTTCCTGCTCGAAGTCGGCGCCGTCCGTCGGCGCGCACTTGCCGCACGTGCAGCCGGCGCACGGGCCCGATGCTCGCTGTGCCATCTCGTAGTCGGCCGAGTCGAACCGCTGGCGGTTGTCTCGGTGGCGCTGGATGAGGGTGGACGCCACGGCGTGCGGGCAGTCGCCCGGAGGCTGGTGCTGGTGCTCGGCCGCAGGCGGCGCCGCCTTTTCCGTCGAGTTGGCCATCGCGGGGTGTGCTGGTGCGTGTGCGCGAGCGAACGAAAGGCTGAATGACGCTCCGAGACGCGCTACGCTGCCTACTGTAAGGCCGCGAGGCGGGAGGATGTGTTGTGGATCAGCATCGGCACCTCGGCTTGAGATCGAACGTTCTTCGAGCGGAGACCGTGCTATTTCGCCGGCGTGGCCTGCTGCCAGCTGCCAAGGCCGGACGCCGAGACCTGAGCATGCGACGTGTGCGACGTGTTCGACGCGGGGCAAGTACGGCGAAGGCGGCCATGATTTTTGAGAAACCGTGGGCCCAACGATTGGCGGCGAGCGAGTCGAGGACGTTGACGACACCGTGGACGGTTTCAGCGGCTTCGGCGAAGGCGCATTGCTGATACATCGCAGTGTCGCACCGGGAAGCATGTCTTCCTGCTCGAGGACAAAGTGTCCATGACGAAGGTCGAGCACGTCTGCAAGGCAGCACTAGGAGAAAAGTGGTCAAATACCCGATGACTCAAATGGTAGATGACGCAAAGGTATCTTCAATCGACCACGCGGGACAAATGAGCCTCTTCTGCTCAGATCGCTGCATAGTGAGGGCAGCGGACTGTCCACTCAGAGCTTGTCGACGTACGCGCCGTCCTCGGTGGACACCTTGACCTTGTTGCCGATCTCGATGAACAGCGGCACTTTGACCACGGCGCCGTTCTCGAGCGTCGCGTCCTTGACGCTCAACGCCGTGTCGGCCACGCCCTTGGGGGTAGTTTTCTGCCAGCCACCAAACGAAACGGAAGATGGTTCAGTCACCGAGAAAGCGTTCCAACCACGACCAGATAAATGGCCATGAAGAGCTGCCGCACTCACCGTCACCTCCAGCATCACGTACTCGGGCATGTTGGCCCACAGTACGTCGCCCTCAATGATCTGCAGCGACAGCGTCATGCCCTCCTGCAAAAACTCCAGCTGGCGACCGGAAAACAGGCCGCGCTCAATCTCCATCTGCCAGCAGCAACAGCAACAGATTCCAGCGTCAACGGTATCTTCCAGCAGCTTCAACCACAACATGCAGCCGTCCCCACCTGCTCGAAGTTGGCGTTGTGCATGACCACCAGGTGGTCCCCATTGTAGTACAGGAACTGGAACGACTCGTCCGGACCCAGCGGCGCCTTGTTGACCGTCTCAGCGGCACGGAAGCGGCGGTTCGTCTTGGCGCCGGTCTTGATCTCCTTCAGCTCCGCCTGCAGTCACCTTTGGTGAGCCATATCTCGCGCAATTCGTTGCCAATTTCGACGCAAGAAGCTGCGTTGGAACCCACCTGAACGTACGCTCCGCCTTTGCCAGGTTTCACGTGCTGGTTCTTGCCCACGCGGTAGATCTTGCCGTCGATCTCAAGCGCCATGCCGGCACGGACCTGGTTGCCTGTTCAATCGATCATAGCGCAGTCAGTTCAATGCCTCCAACGGTTAAACCACCACGACAAGATAGATCTTTTTCTGCTGAACAATTTCGTACCATTGATCGTGGCAAAGCGCACTCCGTAGCCACGAGCAGGCGCCGTCGCGCGCGCGATCTGTGTGATAGCTCTCCGCAGCATCATGTTGGCGAGTTAAGCGCCTCTCGTTTATAGGCGCCTCTGATTGGTCAAATATCCATCTGACATCCGATTGGCCGAAACGGTATCTTCAATCCCGCATTCTTCAATTTGGCTGCACTCTCATCGAGCATGTTCCTGTGGCGTGGGCGTCGTCCCGAGGACGCGATCCAGAAGGCGATTGAGGCGGCGGTGGCGGCGGACAAGGCGGGGAAATACGCAGAAGCCGTGGATTTATATGCGATGGGCATCGAGAAGATGATGACACAGCTGGCGCGTACGTTAGAGCGCTGAAAGGCTGTTAATTGGTCGTTTTCTGAGGTATTTCGACTGATTTTCTTCCATTGTAGAGCTGCCAGACGAGCAGAGCAAAACGCAGATGAGACAGAAGATCAACGAGTACATGGGGAGGGCCGAGTACCTCAAGGAGTGGATGGCGGAGCAGGCACGGAAGCAACAGACGAAGGTTTGTGACGAGATGGAGAGACTCTTGCCATTTGAGGGGACGCTGGGGAGCTGATAATGGGGATTTGGTGTAGGATGCATCGTCTTCGGGTGCACAGGAGGAGAATGGACGCACTGCAAGTGGTGGACAGGTGGGGAAGCTGTTGGAGAGACGAAATAGAAATTACTGAAGTGGTTGACGTGGCGTTTGGTGGCGGCTTTTTGTTCTGGTAGCAACTGAGAGCGGGCTACTCGCAGCAGCATGCTGAACATGCACATACCATTTTGGACGAAGTGCTGGACCACTCGCCAGGAGTGAGATGGACGGACATTGCTGGACTGGGTGTTGCTAAGCAGATTTTACAGGTTGGACGGCAGATTGTATGCGATTTTTTGCTGGCGCCGTACATAGCAGCTAAATTGGTTGTGGTGCGAGAGTAGGAAGCTGTCATTTTGCCGACATTGCGCCCCGATTTGTTCACGGGTTTGCGAGCACCGCCTCGTGGAGTGTTGCTTTTCGGGCCTCCCGGGACTGGTACGAAGGTTGTTTGTTCTGTGTTGTATTTTGCGGGGTTTGAGCTGAATTTGCGTCTGGATGCTGCTAGGAAAAACATTACTGGCAAAGGCTGTCGCGACAGAGGCCAAGGCGACATTTTTCAAGTAAGCCGCGCTCAGTATTTTTAAGCGGTAGGATATGTTTTGCTGACGGATTCCTGTTACAGCATATCTGCATCGTCGTTGACGTCCAAATGGGTGGGTGAAGGCGAAAAGCTAGTGCGGGCGCTATTTGAGATGGCCCGGGAGCTCCAGCCGTCTGTGGTGTTCATGGATGAGATCGACGCTTTGTTGTCGACAAGGTCAGCATCCGAGAACGATGCAAGCCGCAGAATCAAGAACCAGGTACAGCGTTGGTGCCGCATTGCTTGCAGTACTTTTTCGGGTAACAAGTTTTTTCTGTACTTGCATTTGCAGTTTTTCACCGAGCTCGATGGCGCAGCATCGTCGCAAGACGATCGAATCCTAGTTATGGGGGCAACGAATCTCCCCCAGGAACTCGACGAAGCTATCGTACGACGACTCGAGAAGCGTATTTACGGTATAGCAATGACTGCCTTATCCCAGTGGAGATGCTGGCTTTTAGTGTTTCTAACCTGGTTTCATGGATGCATGATGAAAATCTTTTGTTGTTGGACAGTGCCACTCCCAGATGCTACATCTCGTGAAGGACTTATCCGGCACTTGCTGGGCAGTCAGAAATTCTCGCTATCACCGAAGGATATCAAGCACGTCGTTAAGGCGACTGAAGGGTATTCTGGCAGCGACCTCAAGGCTGTATGCAAGGACGCTGCGTTAGGCCCCATTCGGGAGCTTGGAGCAAAAGTAGCAAACGTGAAAGCTGAAGATGTGCGCGGAATCAATGCATCCGACTTCCAGGTGGCGCTCACACGAGTTCGACCAAGCGTGTCCTCGACGACAATAGAGGCTTTGGTGGCGTGGAATGAACAGTACGGAGTGTCCGCAGTATGACGAGTACAGGCGAGTGCATTCGCTGGTATATTTTCAGGAATGGTTACGCCTTCCGCTCGTAAATCATCAAGTACGACTCGGACACACCGATAAGCTGTGGCATCGTTTCTTGGACGTGCAAATCTTGGATTTCGTACCACTGCTCGGTTGCCTGAAAACGAAAACAATGGACATCGTGTAATACATCAGTATGAATATCCCATTCCTGCCAGTTGAGAAGTGGGCGTACTCTATTCTGAACGTGGACACGATAGCTTCCTTCTGTCAGGGGATTCGTCTGGAGCGCTGCTTCTTGGCCAGTTGTCACGGGGCTGTCGTGACAGATATTCGCAATCAAGTTGTACCTGAAAAATAAAAAACATTTGTGAGCTTGTGTATCCTATCACAAGCTACTGTCACAGGCTCATACTTCGTTGATGGCAGCGTCACGCGCAAAATTTTCTCAACGAGGTCAGCCTTTTCAACGCAATCCTGTCGTTGCAAAATGAAATAGAAACGACAAAGATTTAAAAAACGCATCTTGTTTGGACTCCATAACAGAATCAAACCTCAGTCGACTGGTTATGCTTGCGTAGAAGTGCTCGCAGCTCGGAAATCGATCTGCAGGTAGTGTCGAGAACCACAAGAGTCAGTCGGTCTGTATACCCAATTAGTTAACTTCGCAAAACGTACTTGTTGCGAAGGTCTTCTTCCGACGGAAGGCTCTGGTCTATCTTCAAGTAGTCACACAGCTCGAGATTCTTCACTGGGAAGTTAACGATGGTCGGGTTCTTCTCAATGAAAAAGTTGTTTCGCGTGAAACGCTTCACGTGGAAAATCAAGTATGCTGGTAGCGAATCGATTCGATACGTTTTCTTCAGACGATGAGATCCCTGGAGCACGTGCGTGACTTGCGAGCCATTGTACTTCTCAAGCACAGTAAAAAGCGGGATCTACTTCAACACATCGGGCTTGTGGGTTAGTTTCAGCGCTTTGACCACAGCATATATCCTCAGATTTCGTACCTGAGGGATGATATTTCCTCCTTGAGAGTCCTTGAACAGAGGTGTCGACGGTAAATCCAACGCCATCATCCTGAAAGAGGAGCAGCACGGTCAGCATCAACCACTAAGAAACACGACACACTGCAAACTCACAGGAACGGCGACACAGTGGTGGTGACCGCCGACTCTCGCTCTGCTAGATCTGCCGACGCAGCCTTCGTTTCATCGTCCGTTGTCACCTCCACGAACCCCTGGAAGCACTTGTGGATGATGCTACTCCCAGGCTTATGAGAACCACCTAGACCCTGCGAACATCACCATAGAATTAGCCGAAGCGATACAACCCTCCAAAATCTTTGCCTCCCACTCACCCTGTGCAGCTCATTCAACAGCCACGCCAACAGCTCCACACTCTCGTTTTGCGTGCCCACGTGGAACTTCTTTTTGCTGCTCACCGAGATCTCCTGCACCAGCTCATGGGGACTAATCTGCATCATCACACTACAGTCAGCCACCCTACATCACCCCATCCACCAACTCACTCACGCACCGTGTTCTTAAAGTTGTGCGGACTCCACATCTTGCGCAGTAGCTCTCCGAAACGCAGCACGAGCTTGGACTTGACTTTGCCAACGTCATTGGCCAGGAAGAAGTCTCGCAGCGGCGGCACGTGGGCCAGCGCCTGCACCACCACATTAATGTAGTCCGTGTGCTTGAGGTTGTTGAGGCCGATGAATCCAGGTAGGTACGATACACCGAAGGCGTCCTGGGCCAAGATGCGGTTCTGGTCGAGCCTGGCGATCTGTTTGGCCTCGAAAGACGGGCGAAGTGCGTCCTGCACGGGCTTGAGCGTGTTGTCCACGACCTCGTAATTGTCCGGTAGACAGTAGATGCGGTCCGTCTGCAGGTTAATGAACACGTGGTGACTGCTCTGCACCGAGTGCGTGAAAGCGTGAGTGTTGCGGCCTCGGCCCTTAAAGTATTTGCCACACACGAGGCAGGCGTAAACGTTCTGGTCCGAGAGGCTGATGGAGCAAACCTTCTCGAAGTCAAAGTCCAGCAGCTGGTGGTTGATCGTGTCCAGGTACGGACATTTGCGGCGCTTGGCGGCGGCGGCCCCGTCGGCTTCAGCCTCGGCCTGGCGCTTGATGCTCGTGGCCATGACTTCGGTATCGACTGACGTTTTGGCCTATGAAAAACGGGGAAGAGGGACAATCATTTACGCACAATAGAGGATCGGTATCTGCTGGATGGTAGAGCTGCGGATGCTTGTCTGCTGCCTCGATGGATGTTGCATTCTTTGCAGCAGCTACTTCCGAGGTTATTGAGCACAGTTTCATCATGCCCTCTACGTTTGAGTCTCTTTCGCTGCACTAGGACGACCCGCCGAGATCCTAGACCGGTTGCTTTTGTCGTCGCCGTACCGTACTAACTTTCAACAGGCTGGAGTACTTGACGCTCGGCAACATCTTGAATTTTTCAGATAAATCTGTAGTGATCAAGCGAGTTGCGTGTAGGAGCCAGCATTGCAAGCGTGGCGTGAAAAGTGTGTCGAATGCGTGGTGCGACTAGTGACTGTGACCGTAGCAGTCCAATGGCTCGGCATCTTTATTCGAGAGCGGAGTGGTCGACGCAACCAAAACCTGGCACGGCTTCCAGCACCAAAAGTTATTAGTTGCCTCGTTAAAATTAATGAAGCAAAGTTGGGATTTCACGGACCAATACCCGCTGCGACGCCTTCCTCACTCCGTGGACAGCAATGCAATAAATCTAAAGTGGTCAATTGGCAACACAGTACTTCATTGCAATGAGGTTCTTCACGAGGTTGTCCTTGAAATGTCCAAGTCGCCGTTAGTGGTGATTTTGTCCTCGCTGCCATCTCCAAAGCCACGGAATGGCTTTCAAAATGGTTTTGACATGTTGCCGACATTGAAGCGGTCTGCGTGCTGTCGATTGGCCAGAATTCACTTTGCGCGCCGATATGATTGGACGAAAAGAATGATGGGTAACGGCGAATCGTTGGCCGTATGCACCGCCGCAAAGCGAGCCTCGGGGAGGGATGACCCGCCCGAAGTGGCGTCTATGCAGATTTCATACCAAGGCCAAGTGTGATCCGATCTTCCCATCGCCTCGGCAAACGCCGCTCTGAGGCCGTCATAACGCAGCGACTTTCGTCTGCCACTAACGATTTTCTCGTGAACTCTTTTGCTCGAAGACGAGCATATCCTTATCATCGAAGTGGAAATCAACGAGGACTACAACCAAACCCAAACTGCCCGAGCGCCGCTTTATCCATCATCTCGGTATGAGTGCCAACGGGTGCATACAAACTCCAATACAGACTGGGACAGCACTGCATGTAGTGGATGATTTGATTTGGCGAGTCGGAGGGGCGACGTCGTGGAGGGAGATTTCGGACTTAGGCGAAGTCTCCCCGCGTTTTTTGCGGCTGGTGTCCAAGCAGCACTCCTCAATCCACCAAGCAGACAGGAAGCGCCCACCCAGTCGAGATGATGATGCTCCGCCGCTCCACCGCCGCGATGGCCCGCGCCGCCGCGCCCGCCTCGCGCGCCTTCAGCGCCGCCGCCAACGCCTCTGGCGAGGTCAAGTTCGACTTCGCCTCGCCCTTCGAGCTGCACCGTACGTCGTCTTTAGGGTTTTATGACACAGGAAACCCTGTAAATTAGCGTTAATTTAATGAATTTAATGCTGCAGGTCTCGAGGAGGGACCGGCCGAGTTCGCCGTGACGAACCGCGAGGAGATGCTGAGCTACTACAAGCTCATGTACACGATGCGCCGCATGGAGATCACCAACGACAACGAGTACAAGGCCCGCACCATCCGCGGCTTCTGCCACCTGTACGACGGCCAGGAGGCCGTAGCCACGGGCGTCGAGGCGGCGCTGGAGCGCACGGACTCGTGGATCACCTCGTACCGTAACCACTGCATCATGCTCGCGCGTGGCGCTGAGGTGAAGGACGTGCTGGCTGAGTTGTTCGGCATGGCGGCCGGCGCCACGGGCGGCAAGGGCGGCTCGATGCACTTCTACAACAAGAAGGCCAACTTCTACGGCGGCCAGGGTATTGTCGGTGCCCAGGTGCCCGTGGGCACGGGTCTGGCGTTTGCCAGCAAGTACAACCACAACGGCGAGGGCCTCATGCCGTGTGCCATCACCATGTTCGGTGACGGTGCGTCCAACCAGGGTCAGGTGTTCGAGGCTGCCAACATGGCCGCACTCTGGAAGCTGCCAGTGATCTTCTGCGTTGAGAACAACCATTACGGCATGGGCACGTCCACCAAGCGCTCGTCGCACAACGACGAGTACTACACCATGGGCAACAAGATCCCTGGTATCAAGTGCGACGGCAACGACGTGCTCGCTGTGCGCGAGTGCACCAAGTTCCTGAAGCAGT
Organism: Phytophthora cryptogea; assembly: GCA_000468175.2. Taxonomy (NCBI): domain Eukaryota; phylum Oomycota; class Peronosporomycetes; order Peronosporales; family Peronosporaceae; genus Phytophthora; species Phytophthora cryptogea. Next base: position 38,661 of record AUWJ02017100.1, read on the forward strand.
GGTGCGGTGAGGGCAAGGGCCCCATCTTCGTCGAGATGAACACGTACCGTTACCACGGCCACTCCATGTCGGACCCCGGCGTGACGTACCGTAACCGTGACGAGATCTCGCAGATGCGTGCCTCGCGCGACCCTATTGAGCTAGTGAAGAAGCGCATGATCGAGTCGGAGCTGGCGACGGCTGACGAGATCAAGGAGCTGGAGAAGAAGGTGCGTGCTGAGGTCGTCAAGGCCACCAAGGAGGCCAAGGCTTCGGGCAAACCCGCTGAGTCGGAGGCCTTTGTGGACGTGTACTCGGACGACAAGGGCAAGAACGAGTACCCGCCTTTCATCCGTTTCCCCGACTACACCAAGAGCCTGTACAACGGCAAGCGCCAGTAAGCGCTGGGCGACGGAGACCACGAAGCGGCGAGAGGGCCACCATGCCTCTTCAGGACAAAGCGCCTCGACAAGCGGTAGAAGCTGCGCTGCGTCGCTTTGTGATTATTCCTCGCTTGACTTTCGGCTCGCTGCGTGTACGGCGTCGAGTGCGCTGTGCAGTGCATTAGAACGAGCCCAGCTGGCATCGCAGCTTAGCTCTAGGACTTTAATCCGGCTGAATATGTAAACGACCACATTCGCCTCGTACATTCATTGCTGGCGTCGGTGTGGATAGATCCGCTTCAGCAGAATGGACCCCACACCTTCCTACGTTGGATGAGCGTCGCTGCATAGGCCTTGTTGAGTGCGTGGTGGTGGTGGGTGTGAGACCACCGCAGACGTCGTGGATTCAGCATTGCGAGCATGCAAATCCCGCCGGGCACGACGGACATAGACCGCTTTGCTAGTGCGTTGCACCTCACCAAAAACCGTGTTGCCATTGGCACCAAGCAGAAAACTGCTTCAAGATGTGCATCACTCGACTTGGCACTCATCGAGAAGGCGTTGCTGGTGTTTCTCTCACGTTTGTACTGACTGAAGAAGCTGTTCAATTCCCATGTTGAAGCGATAACTGGTCTACGATACGGACTCACATTGGCGCTACTACTCGCGGCCGCGCATATTTTTCTACACTACTTCACGACGTCTGTACTAGTTCACGGCCGGCCGCGTTGCTACTTGTGCCCTCGTCATATTATCCCGAACGGCTCGAGTCTTAGCTGGAGTAGAGTACGGCTCCAGCACCCGGAGCTGCTTCGAAGTCACTGCCATGTCGGCGATGACGGGGTCGACGACGCACTACTGGGCCATTCTTGTTGTTGCTGCTGCTTTTCTTGTTGCCTCCGTCACGGAGCATGGGGGCCATGTACTCGTGCTCCTGCTGCAGTGCCACGACGCGGAAGTGTGAGAGCTTGCGAGCCTGTTGCGCCAAACTGTTGGCGTAGTTGGCAGCCACGATGATGTTCTTGGCGCGTGCCATGGCCTCGTTGAACTCGAATTGTTCACTCTCGTCTTCTGCTGATAGCTCTTGGTTGCTCTCGTAGTTGATCTGAATACGTGAGCGGCCTGTTCGAAGACACTCGGTGTTTGGACGTCCACCGACCGGTGACGGTCTCATGATCGAGTATGTGGGGGACGCGGAGGATGAAGACGATGTGGTGGACTCATCGTCCGTGTTATCGTTGTCGTCCGAAACATCCTCGGGCTGACGGTCAGCGTTGCCCATGCGCATTTGGTGCAGCCGGAAGGCTTCGATTGAGATTGCCAAGTCTGCCGGACTGCCACGGCGTTTAGCTGCGAAGAGCGCCTTGTTGCGCATGACGAGTCCGTCACTGAAGGAACGACTCGGGAAGCTGGCTTTGGGCACGCCAATGTTCGAGCCCGTAGTGCTGTGACCGTCCTCGGTACCCGACGAGAAGGTTTTGTACTCGATGAGACGAGAGCGCACGGGGTCGAGGAGGTTGTCGTACGACCTGCGCTTTGAGGCTTGCTGGTTCGCTTCACCGCTCGCAACCGAGAAGCTCTGAGCACGACCGAGCGCAGGACTGGACTCGTTTGTGTCGGCGAAGAACTGGTTGGAACTTGAGGTGCTGAACGTCGGGGTCGAAGGAGGCTCCATGCCGCTGGCGGTGTTCCGTGACGACCGACGCGCTTCAATGACGCATGCCGTGCACACGCGTAGCTGGCGCTCGCCAATTTCAGGCACGTGTGCGCTGCGCACAGAGCTGCACGAGCTGCAGCACACTTCACCACACTTGAGGCAGTTGTAGCGGCGACGACGCACACAGAACTTCTTGGAGCAAATGCGGCAGTGGTCCAGCTCACTCATGGGGATCACTTGCTGGGGGAGCACGATCTCTTCGCGACCCACACGGAAGTTCTCCGTGTACTTGAGGATGCCGTTGATGCACTTCTCGACGTGCGACTGGATGGCCGAGTTGGCGACCCACGCAGGGAGGTCTCCGTTCTTGTCGAAGTTGCATGTGTACGTCATGCGTAGCTCGCCCGACCGTTTGGTTGAGTGATACATGAAGCCCATGAGTGGCACAAGGTCGCGCGCGTACTTGGGCGACTCGGCGTACTTGGAGAAACCGGTGGGCGTGTCCACCGATTCCATGATGCGGAAGGCGATCATCTGTCCCTGAGCGTCCTCGATCATGTCGACGTACTCAAGCATGAGCAAGTCTCGGTCCTTGGCGAACGGCCCTGAGCTCTTGAACGCCGCCCACTTGAGAGCGACGTAGCGGTGCGGGTTGGCCGGCGTGGGCTCAACGATGTTCTGCACCACGGCGCCGTCCAAGAAGTCGGACGACAGCATGGCCATCATCCGCTTGAACGACGCCGTCGTGGGGGTGATGAGGGACGCCGCGACGTCTTCAATGTCGCAGGCGAACTTGCTCACCGCGTGCACGTTGCACGGCACGTTGGTGGCGGCATTGGTGGCGTCGGCTCGGAAGAGCGAGATGCCGTGCTTTTCGTGCACCAGCGTCCAGGGGATGCCCCCGAGCAGGTCGGTGGCTTCCAGGAGGCTCTCGGTCATGCGCTTGGCCACGGTGGTGAGGCGTTCGCGGTCCTTGACGCACATTTCCGTGGTGTCTTCGGTCGGTTCGGCGTCGCTGTCGTCGGTGCCGTCCGATCCGTTCGAGGACCCGAAGCTGACGAGCGAGCGAGGAGTCAATGGGGTCCCTGTCAACGGAGACCCTGCGGTGGTCTGGCTGTAGTCTGTCATGGTGAAATCGGTCGCTTAAAGGAGAGAGGGCAACAAGTCGCGCATGTACAAACGCGACGTCCGCGAGCGAGCTCAAATGCGAAACTGAGCGCCTTCCGGCCCAGCTCGTTTCTCGTCGCTCGTAACAGCCCTTGAGTCAAGTTTAGTGTGAACGGCTAGCTGAGCTGAGCTCACCGGCACGGCACGTTCTCTTCTATTTTGTCGCTGACGTACCTCGGTCTCCGGCCACAGAGGCCGGAAGTGGCGAGATGAATATCCGCCGACGAAATCCATCGCCATTGACTTTGGGCCGTGGATTTCCGTGGCGCTGGAGCTCGACAGCCCATGACGACTTTGGCCGCGCGGTGAGTTGGCGCTGGACACGCGTCAACTCAAGCCGCACGAGCTGGCGCCAAGGCGGTGAAGGCGTCGGCGGTGGGGCATACGCTGGGCTTCAACGTGCCAGTGCTGCTCATACGACAACCGACGCCAAAAACTACTTTGGAAGGATAGAAAACAGTCGAGTGGCGCCGTAACTTCGACGTGTATGGGGCTCGCAGACAGCAGCGAAACGGGCATGAGACCGCGGGCCTTTGCTGGTGTCGATGCCTGACCTGCTTGTCTTGAAGCCATGCAACTCGCCGCTTTTCAGTGGGGGGAGAAGCTTCGTCACGCCCACGAACAGGAACGACTTCCGTCATGGTTGGTCGTGGGTCACAAGGCGGTGACTTCACCGTGGCAAGAGGCTGCCACTGCTGAGCTCGAAGAGGCTGCAGAGGATGGCGATGCCCTCGTCTAAGCATGCCGCCACCAAGGGTGCAGGAAGCTGGCAACAGTCCTAGCCACTTTGTGTCCAGAGGTGGCTTAGCTACGGATATGATAGTGGTGCGATGGAAGCATGCACTAATGAACGGTAGGGCATCCGTCACTAGGATAAGACGGTCTCTGCCAATGGAGACCAGTCGAACACGATGGGGCTCCCACTGCGTCGAGCCCGTCGTGACTTGCTTCGAACCACTTGTCTGTCATGACAACACTTACAGCAGTCCAGCACTGCGTTTGGAGCTGAGGGTGTTTGCTGGTTATAGCAACTTCACGCCTTTTACTAGAGCTCCGTCCGTCCGTTGATTTGCGAGTCACCAGTCCTCCAAGATCGTCCGACCTTTGACTCGCCACTCACCTGGGAACGAACCATAACTTAATGACGCCCAACGAGTGGCAGCCTCGGCGGAGGAAACAGCCTCGAAAAATGGGTTTGCACGTCGTGACGTTGCTGCTGCTTGTCTGCTACAAGTTCTCAATGGTGCAGGGCGTGCAGGTCCTTTCGCGTTCTGGCTGCACTTGCCAGT
>AUWJ02017151.1:0-11200 GCA_000468175.2 Phytophthora cryptogea
ATGCGACAAAACTGGCGGCTAGAGCTGAGCAGGAGCACACTCTTGATTTGAAGCTCGAGCTATGGAGCCAAACTATGTGCGCAAGCTTTCAGGCGACCTGACCTACTAGCTAATGGTTAGGTGGGTTTCAATCACAAAGGTGCAAAAGTATATGGGGCAATGCAGCGTCTACCGCCACTTATCCAGCGCAAAACCAAGACGCGCTAGTGGGTTGCACATGATGTGGGTCTCCACTCAGCCCGTGGTACAAACCACTTAAACATTGTCATTTGATGGTTCAAGCTAGACAACTTTGTGTTGCAGATGACCCGATGATACTGTTCTTGTCATTGGTTTTCGTAGCACCACTGGAATCGTCAAATACCGGCCAGAGAAAGACGCGGTTGCGCGTCGCACTTAAGCAGGAAAATCTCGGCGCGCGTAATCGTCAAAACGCTGATTACACCGGTGTGGCCACACCAGATTGCAGGCAGCTCCTTTACTCGGCGCGAATGGCTCTGCGCTCGACGAGGCTTGGCATCAGAACATGTCGTGCCGCGGCGCTGGAACACGCAGTCGCCCTCGGCGAGCAAGCGAGCAGTCCAGACGCAGTCCGCAACGAGCACGCGTCCGCTTGAAAGATTGGGGCATGCATTCCCGGAAATAAAAAATGGATTGCGTTCGATATCTCAGCATGCCAAGTTTGACTCTCCTTTGATTATGCAGACAACTGCAGGTTTCCTTTCGAAATGCCCTGCAAATTGCAGCGCAATGGAGCAGCTTCAATAAGCTTCAATGCACCTCTGCCTTCCCTCCCGCTGACTCACGGACAACAAATCAACCCCAAGCGGCCGCTGAGATCCCATGACGAAATCTGAGCTCCGCGGCGCTAGAGCCACACGCTCCGTGAGACGCGAGCCCTCGCATCAAGCCTCCACTGGATCATTGGGTTGCTTTCCTGCACTCGCTTTTCCTGCTCTCGCAGCGCTCCTGATTCTCTACCAACGGTGTCGACCCCCGAAATCCCGACTAAGTCCGCCCTGAAACGGCGCCAAATTCGACTGAAATTAAACCAATGGACGCCATCCTTTCCCGCGTCGGCGACGCCGAGCTGCGGCAGCACTGCGAAGCTGCCGTGGTGGACCAGCTCCGCCAGTCCTCCGACCTCGTCCAGCATGTGGTGACGGCCCTGGAGAAAGCGCTGAAGGTGGCGCAGGCGTCTCGGGAGGTGCACCCGTCGCTGGTGCTCAACGACTCGGAACTGGTCCAAGCGTCCTTCCGTCAATTGGGCGAGTCCTGCAACCGCATCGGCCCGTTGCTGCGGCTCCTGCATCGAGATATGGGGCCTGCAACTCCCGTCACGACGGCGACAACGACGACGACGACCGCTGCGTCCGAAGATGAGGACGACGAGCCGGAAGTGGTGGAGGTGTCGCCTCCCAGCAAGAAGCGCAAGGCAGAGACGTTGGACTTGTCCGGGCCTCGGATGCCAGCGGTGAAGCGGCAGATGCAAAAGGAACACACGCCACTGGTGCGAGAGGAATTGGCGGATATGCTAAAGGAGATCATAGCCATCCCAATCGCCCAGTATTCTGTCACGATTCACAAGGAGTTCGCGAGTTTCGTGAAAGAGATTTTCGCAATGGAATATTTCGACAACTGGCAACCTCGTGACGACCCGATACTTGGCCAGATATTGAACGAAATGGAAAGACGAGTAGCACTGTTCAAAGACAGCGCTACACAGGACTCGAGAGTCAAAGCTCTGAATGACTGGCAGAAAGAGATGACCGTGGCGTCTTTCGCCCCAACTTTGGATCTCACGTCGATTCCGCCGAAACTAGACCCACGTTTGGCCTCCTCAAAAGTTCCAGCGTGCAAGGACGCGAAGAGTCTGAGAGCATTTGCCACGCCTGGGATCCAGCGTTGCAACAGATTACGAAATGATTTCTCCAATCCGCGACAAAGGAAGCAGACGCATTTTAAGCCTCTTCTCGAGGCGACTACGAATTTTTTCGCAGTCGTGGCGAACAACAAGTCGGTGGTTAAAGGAAATGACGCCAGTCAGTGCAACAATTGCCTGCGAGTGCTGTCGGAGCTAGCAGGCAGTGCAAATATCACCAGAAAAGAGTGCGAACGACTTGAAGAGTTGCTGTGCCACGTTCGAGTCGCGATGCTGAAGCACCCGGTTTTTTGCAAGAAAGCGATCCAGTAAGTGTGTTGACTCTGATATTAATGGGTAGAGTCTGACTCAGCTCTAACACCTTTTGTTGTGAATGTACAGAATTGTGCCTGATCTTCTTCAGCTATTCCCACAGGCAGCTCGACCACGTTTTTCTTTTCCTTAGACCAACACAGGCAAGATGAAACGGCAGTAAAATACATCGTTGTGTTGAAGTCACTCAGAGATGTTGATTTGGTGTGCGAGTAAAATGTTCTAGTCACAAAGGCAAAGATACTTGCCTCAAGAGCATTCGAGTGTGCCAGCCAAGCAGCGTTAATGCTGTACCAGAAAAGATCTTGAAAAGTTGCTTGGGCACACTTGTGTCGCGATGCACAAGAACGTCAGGTTTCACAAGTAGGAATTGATCCTCAATGGTTTCTGAACAGTTAATGAGGCGCTAATCTCTACGACATCTGCAACAAATGTGTTTTCAAGGTAAAAGCCGCTTGCTGCTCCGACGCTTCTTCACTCGCCAGCAGTGTCTGCACCGCAGTTGAAACGCGCTCTCGCAGTACAACCAGCCGCAGCAATACGCCCGGGTCGTCCTCAGCTCGCTTGAGCAGCGCTGCAAGAGCTCCAGCCGCAGCCACACGAACCATCCAGTATTTTCCGTCGGCTACACCAAAAGACCCGCAGCAGCTCTCGAAGACATGGTCTACCACACTTCCGGTGAGAGCATTGACTGGAGCACGCTGCAAGACAGCGGCCAATGTCTGGAATATGGATTTGCGAATGCTCCAGACAGCCAAGTTCGGCGAACCCACACTCGCACACAACCATAACAACGTTTCTGAAGCCGCATCATCGTTTGCTTCTCTGTTCGATGCCATGAGTGGCCACATAAGCGCTAGCGACTCGAAGATGCACTTAATAAGCAGCGGAGGTAGCGGCGATTTCGAAGTTTCAGACGACTCCGCTTCATTCTGGACCATCCACTCAGAAAACAATGCCCGAAGAGAACGAACGTTGGAAGCACGCAACTCGTTTTGTTCGGCTGGTAGTAGAGCCGAAAACTTGCCCAGGTTTACAATCGCGCTCTCGAGGTACGCCAAATCCTGATTTTTCTTTGCACGACCACACTCGTCCACGAAGAGTAGCGACAACTTCCGCATCCAGTCGTGATCGGTATCGGTCGTCTTTCCTTCAACTTTCACAACAGCTAAAGCCACGATAGACTCCAAAATCACACCTTTGCCTTTCCAAAGGCGGCCTGGTACAGCATCAAGCAAATTCTGCCAGATACGTGCCACCTGCTCGGGTGACAACTTTGATCGGTATGTTGCACTTGCGAAGATGGCCTGCAAAGCTCGCGCTGCCTGGTGGCGCGTATCCCACGCAGGGTGGGCCAAAAGCAGCGAGATAGCATGGAGTACAGCATCCAACGAACTCGTAGCGTACAACACGGTGGGTGGCAGCTCGTCCAGTACGGCCGTCCACGAGCTCTTTAGGGCGTCAGTGGCGGCAAACTGTCCAATAAATGCTGCAGGGAACACGTGCAAGCAGTACCAAGCATTGCGCATATCATCGCTCACCACTGACCCCGCATCTGCAATTGGAGGCACCTTCTTCACCAATTCCTTCGTTGCTAGTGCACTGATCAGCAAAAAGCGACTTGTATAAATCTGAAGTGTTTTCGGTCGGTGGTCATTTTCTTCTTGATCACTAGTGTCTTCATCGCTGTGGCTCTGAGGTGAAGAAGAAGGGCTTGAATTTTTGATTTGCGACTTGCTTGCAGACTTGTTAAAGGAATTGAAGGCGAAGATGCCAGACCGGACATATTCACGAACTGTAGGCGCATCCACCAGATGACACAAGTAAGCAGCAGCGCGGCAGTAGCTCTGAATAACTAGCCCGTCCGCCAATCCAGACGTCGCTGTCACAGCTGAAGCAGACCCCTCCGCCGAAGCGCTCCCGTTCGCAGCACTGTATCTACTCTCTTCGTCACCGTACTGATCATTTTCTGCTGCCGTCTTCGCACCGACGTACGGAATGAGCACACGACGTAGCAACAATTCCGCCCCGTTGCACTTCCGAAGCTCGAAGGGCAATTCACCGGCAAGGGTTACTACGAAATTGGCGGTACCAACTCGTGTGTTAAGACCAACACCGAACTTCAGTAGATTGGCTACACCTCGAACAAGGTCGTTGACTACTACCACACAGCTTGCTGAACCAGCAAGCTCTTTAAGGCGAGCAGTTGCAAGTTCCAGAAGCTGACCCACGGGTCCTGCCTGGCTTATCGATACACGTAGACGCTCTAGCTGATCCTTCTTTTCCACGTGAAATTGTGCGTACTGTAGCTCTGGCATCTCCAATGAAGACAGATACTCCAGCAGCCTGAGTGTTAGCGGTGCCAACCGATCTTTCATGTCGTCTGCTTTTAATGTTTTGACAAGACGCAGCAAAACGTCGATGCTCAGCGCACGACATATTGTGTTTTTGCTAACAATCCCATCTTCGATCAGAAACTCCAGCAACTGAGAGCGGCACACCGCGTCGTCACCAGCAACACGCAAGCTGAATTCACCGAGGTAGCGGTAAAGTTTTACACCGGACAGTGCAACTGCTTCCATAACGTCGTCCACAGCCCGTGATGCAGTCTTCCACAGTCGTAAAAATTCTTCCCGCACGTCGTCCGCCTCAGCACCATTGAGAAGATCGACAATTGCAAGACACGCAGCTTCACGATACTTAAAGTTTCTAGCGTTTTCAAGCCGAGCCAAAGCAAATTCGAACAGGAGAGACCAATTCTGTCGTAGCAGAGACTTTTCTCCTTTTGCCGTAGCCGCACTTGGGGAATTTCCTTTGGCGAACTCCCACAACTTGCCCATAACTGCTGCAACCTTAGTGTTGGAATGGAACTTGAGTAGGAACAGCCACGGTACGAGCTTTGATTTGTTGGAGTAACTTTCTGACATCCATTCGCTGCTGGCCTTAGAGACTACCGAGTCTCGGAACTGCTTATCCGTTACGACAAAAGAAAAGATGCAGCGTTGAAGCTGGGGCAAAGAAATCGACGACGCAAAAGTTTCCCAAATTGGGTCAGCAGTGCTCAAGTATAGCAGAGCATACATGAGCTCCGGATCGCCAACATCTGCCGCAACGTTACTGACCTCGCGATAAGCAGCGTTTTCCACAGTAGAGCTTGATGAAGACGACGACGCGGTTGCTGAAGTTGCTGTTTCGTTTGATATAGCGTTGTTCGGCTCGTTTTCGTCATCACCGGCCGCGTCAGGGGTAGCCGCAAAAGCTCGAAAGCATCGCAACCGACGAAATAAACTATCGCTGAACTGGGCCCCCAGCTCGACAGTCGGTGCACACAGTCGCAGGTAAGCAAGCCCCTTCACCGCACTCTCCTTTGACACATCATTTGCGTCGTTAAGCATGGTCACAAAAAACTCATGAACCTCCATCACTGATCGCGAATAGATAGGAGATCCAAACACGCTTGCCCACGACTTGAATAGCGATGCTGTGTCTGCATCCCCAAGAGTAGATGATGCTAGGCCAGCTGCACACATACACAAGAGCCAAATTGTGGCGTTACGACGCACTTTAGGCTGTCGAGATCCAGCATAATCCGCCAACACACGCTCAAAGATGGCGGCTCCACGATGTTCCGTAAACTCACTGCACCTGTTATGGCAATCGATCGTAAACTCTTCACCAGCGTCGTGCGTTCCAAGGGCGACAAGCGCTTCACCTACGCCGAACTGCAATTCAGTATCAGTCGCATCTCCAAGTTCACAGAGAGAATCGAGGGTTTTTTCAAGGCCACTTGAAACCTCAATGGGCAAGCCCGTACCAGGGAGGCCGGACACCACCCTGCATAAATTCTCAATTGCCACTCGTTTTAGTGCTGCCAGCTTGGGGCTCAGCTGATCGTCGAAATGGACAGTCTTTAGTTTCCACTCCATGATGTGTCGCAAACCTTCGAGCGTCTTCACCTTCAGACGACTCCACTCACTAGCAGTTGTAGCAGCAGATTTCACCATGAAGTTTTTCAGGGTACCAGCAAGACCAATACCATCAATCAAACTACGTAGCAGTGCGATCTGCTCGTTTTGAGCTACTTCATTTCTGGAATACGAAGTAAAGTTTGACCCTTCCTTCACCTTGCTCTCGAACACGTTCGTCATCTTCTGAAAGCACAACAAAATCTGTTGCATCTCTTCCTTCGACACATGGTCTCCATGGGCAGCGTTGCTGTCAAGACAGCTTAATGCACTACCAAGAATGTACACAGCACCCGATGTGTCCTTATCGGATGCGTCAGCGAGCTTGTCCATGCCAACCTCAACAAGGTCTAACACAATTCGGCTAGCAGAGAGCACTCTGGAACTGCAAGTGTGCAATACAATCGTTGCAATGCTCGATAGGAAAGCGCGGCTTTGGTTAATTGCCACAACATTATATAGATGTTTCGCATTAGGCGCCAACACAGTGCCCACACTGTCCGCGTCAAAAGCACACACATCTGCAAGAGCACTTGCTGTCGTTTCGTAAAACGAAGCAACCTTCGCTGCAGCAGAAAAATCCCCATCTCGAACTGGAGTCAGAAGTGTCTCCAAAAGGTACTCCACGACACACCTTCGATCCTTAGTTTCATCTTCTTTGCTGCTGGTCTCTCGAGAAGCTTTCATAATTTCAACACAGAAACGAACCCAACTTTCGGCTTCCCCGACATCATGCGTGGCACTCTTCAGATCTTTCTGTGAGAATTTGGACAGTAGACTTCTTGTCAACGCACTTGTAGAAGGCATTGGCTTTGCAAACAAGGCTTTGTCCGACAAGCGCCGGGTATCTTCGTCTGGATCGGCTCCCAGACGCAGCAGTGCAAAGCGCATCGTGATGTCTTCCTTTTCATCAATCACGGAAGAAGTTGTCAGCAATTCGGCACACCAGGCAGCAATTGCAGCTCGTACGCGTGTATAATTTTTGCTAGAGTCGAACAACTTCGAGCCATTAAGCAAAGCAACGAGCTCTTGGCTTACTTTCGATCGAACAGCAGGAGAAGCTGCGCTTGCGTACGCGGCTGCAAATGATGTAAACGCCTTCAAAGCATTCGCTCCAGCACCAGTGCGTTGATCTTCTTCTGCGAGACAACGAACAAGCAGAACCTGGAAAGCTTGTTCTGATGCTGCAACCAGTGTGGGTGCGCGACCTGCAAGCAGTGATAATGACTCGTACACACCCTGTCGAAATTCACGCACAAACTCAGCACTGGATGCTTCGCTTTCAGCATGTGGGTTCATCAGTACGCGTAATAGTGTTGAGAATAGCACAGGCCCAACTAGACCCTCCAACAATGCAAGCTGGCAGTGATGGAATGTCCATTCGCATAGCCTCACACTTGCCAGCTTGATTTTGTTCGCAACATTCGGTGGTCGTGACACCTCAGCGCCGAACATCAACTGGCACAATAGCTGTAACATCATGGGAAGAACATTCGTCGCTTCTTTAGAAACCGAAAGCAGAGCCAGGGCCTGAAGAATACTACCATCGGCCAAACGAGACCGATTAACCAACAGAACTGCGTCTGCACCCTCGAATGTCCCCGAGTTTTGAGCCACTTGGCTTCCAAGGACCAGTGTCATCAATCGGCGCATCACGTCGGCGTCTTCTAACTCTTTCTCCTCATACTTGATCACACGCGACAATTGCTCTTCACAAAAAGCTTTCACGGCGTGGTGAAAAGATGCACTACCTGCGACGTAAACTGGGATCTTGTTTTTTGTCGGGATCTCCATTTCCTTTACAAGTCTCAAGGCATGCAGCTGGCGTTCGTAAAGCTCTTCACGTTTTAATTCGAATACTTTCACTCTCTGAAGACGCTCCACTCGTGGTGTCATCAGACCATACATCTTCACCTCCGATGTTGATGATGACGGAAATTCATACAGCACCAGATCAAGCAAGAAATCTAGCAGCACCTCTACATTGGCGTTATGCTGGTAGTCCTTCTCCACATTATCTCCAGTAGCCAGCGTCGCACCCTCAGTTCCATGTTCATCTTGTTCACCTGGTTTCTTATCAATCGGAAAAATGGCAGCAGCATTGACAGGCAACGCACGCACCAACAGTTTAAAGAACGTTTCCTGCTGTGCAATGGAGAAGCTCGAAATACTCTTGGCAACTGAAGCCAGCACGGTCGTCTGCTGATCCGGCGACGCTGCGTCGAACCCCAATTCTGCACACACCAAACAACAGATCAATACTTGCACACACACAACCTAAAAAGCATAACAATCACCGCTATCTCACCGATGAATAGGAGCGCGAGGTTGTACGAGAAGACGGACAGGTCCGGCGTTTGCACCACTTCACACAGCGCATCCAGAGGCAGCGCAGGGCGTGTCAGCGCCTGCAGACGCGTCTTGATGTGTGCGACCACTTGTAAAATCTATATCGCCATATTCTTATTAGAAATTACATATTTTCTTACACTAAAAGATAAAGATTTTTCTGTGCGCACCTTGTCCTTCAACTGGATTTCCAGTGGCGCCACCAGCGAGCGCGGGAAGAGTCGGAGCAGCTGCGGCAGCAGCGACTGCAGCACCTGCAGCATGCGCTCGTCGTCCACGCTCGCCAGGCGGAACAGCACGCGGTCCAGCGCCTCCACGTCCTTCTGCAGCTCCGCCATCTTGAGTGCGGAATCGAGAATGCGGACCTTTCCGTCGTGGCGATGTCAGGAATGTTGGTCGATTGCGTTTTCCCTGACTTTAGTGACATGTTTCGGTATTGAGAGTGTCACTAAAGTAGAAAGTAGACAGTGACCGTCTCGCAGGACGAGATGGTCGGCGAGGAGCAGGTGCTAGAGGCGACGGAGGAGGCCTGCAGAGTGTACGTAGGGAACCTGCTGCCCAAGGCCAAGGAGCGACATCTCACGAGCAAGTTTGCGCGCTTCGGGACGATCCACAGCGTCTGGATCGCGCGCAGAGTACGCTATAAAGAGAGACCTGAGTGAGGCGTGGGCGGTGGTTCTGACGCTTTCGTGCAGCCTCCAGGCTTTGCATTTGTGCGGTTCGCAACTCCAGATGCAGCACAGCAAGCGGTGGAATTCTGCAGAGAGGATGGAGCCATGGAGATCCTGGGCAAGTCCGTGCGAGTTCAAATGGCGGGGAACAAGGACAGGAAGCACTCGACTGGGATGGAGACGGAGCTGAAGAATACCGAGAGAAGAGAGACAGAAAAGGAGGCAGATGCAAACACAGTACGGACTTCCAATAACGGTGGCGGCAGAAGGAGTCACAGTTCCAGACGTCGTGGGCGATCGGAAGACGAGAGAGAACGCAGTCGCGAACGTCGAGATACTCCAAGCAGAAGCAGGGGAAATGATGAAGATGGAAGGTGTAGTGTGAGAGAGCGTCTACATGACAGGAGGTCGAGAAGCAGCAGTAGAGAACGTTATCGCCGAAACAGGCACCGGTCGAGATCGAGGTCAAGAGAAAAGAGGGCGAGAAGTCGAAGCAGGTCCTGGACAAGATTGCGGCGTGCGAGTCGTAGTACCAGTCGAAGCCGCAGTAGGAGCAGGAGTCGAGAACAGGGTGGTGCAAAGAGAAGAAAGATGTCGCGCAGCTCAAGTCGAGGTCGGCGGTAAAATGCTTGTCTTGCGTGAAAGCTGGCTCGAGACGCGTTGCTGTGGTCTTCGAGAACTCGGAAACTCGATTTTAAGGCTGGAAAAAATGTGCTATCATGAGGCGAAGCTGCATCAGTTGCGTACACTCCACGGAGCACTCTTGGATCGCTCAAAGGCTACATGGCCCTATATCATGCTGAACGGTACACAATGAAAGCTGCTCATTCAATATGTATGATTATCTGGCCGAGTGTGCTGCCGGAGAGGGCACGTAGGCTTGATATCAATCACACTTTCAACATGCTAGGTAATATTCGTGTTGGATGGTCACTATCATCAACGGCATCAGGATAATGAGATTGCAGCGCTTGCATGTTGCATGCTTCGTGCAGTGTCAGCGGACCCCAATTAAAAGATACTTTCACAGGCTAGCTACATTCCCAAGTTGAAGTTGTCCGACGAGTTTCCAAGTCTCTCGTTGCGCTCATGCTACAATGCACTCTTCTTCATGAAGCTGTTTATCTCCTTGGACTGCAGGTATCATGTCTTCATGGTTCCTTAATAGCAGTGCAGCAATGTTAGCTCCTTCCCGTTCATCGGAGACCTTTGCCTTAAAACCCCACAGACGGGTCGATCCGGGAACACTCCGGCCTCATTCGAGTTTTCGCCGCCCCGAGCACACCCGCCCCCAAGCTACATCCAACACCGATGGCTGCTCCACCCCAGAGTTTCCCCGTGGACGCACTCCGAGGCACGTCCAGTCGCACCATCCTCGCAAGTCTCCGCAACAGATGCAGCCACAACGAAGAGAACTGTCAGCTCTGTTCACTTGTTTGTGACGGGGTTCACTCCCTTCACGACACCGTGGCTCCACTGGAACAGGGCAGCCTCACTAAGCGCAAATACGCCGAGGTCTTAGTGCGCTTCGTCAAGCTGACGCACCGGGACCCGCTCCTGCAGCGTCTCGCTGCTAGCAACATCACGCGATACCGAGCACGCGAACTTCTCTTCGTTCTCGATGCCGTGGCGACCGATGCTGGATCCATCGACTATGCAGCCGGACAGTGGCAAGACGCGTGGGTTGATGCTGGGGAGGCGCAGCGCTCCAGTTTGATGGAAGCGGTCTCTGCTTCCAACGAGCGTGCGTTGGTGAACGAGCTAGCAAGCGAAAGGCAAATTGAGGAGGTGCTCATGATGCTGTACACTGGTCTCGAAACGAATGAGCCGCCCGAGTTTCTGCAGTTCAAGAGGGAGATATACAACAAAGTTCGCTGCTTTTTGAAAGGGGCGGGGCCAGAGATGTTCGACTGGTATATTGCACGAGATCGAGTGGAGGTCGACCACGACCGCTTCATCGGCGATGGCACATTTGGTGGGGTCTATCATGGGTCGTTGATGACGCAGAATGGTGACATACA
>KV740772.1:0-13181 GCA_000468175.2 Phytophthora cryptogea
GCCGTCTAGAGACCCCAGCAGTTCACTTAGTGTCAGTATGGACTTTGTGGTTCGTTATTTAGAAAGCGCTCCTCTTGGGCAGTCACTATTCACTAGGAGTTCAAAAGGTACTCCAATTGTGAACTTGGCAGTTCACGTTGAAACTTCGATTCGGGCGTAATATAATCTATTTTGGGTCTAGTATCATCAGATAGCAGGAGTGGATTACTGGAACAGGTGCTGTGCAAGTTTTGCAAAGTCACCTCGCATCATTACCCTAAAGTCATCTGTAGACAGCAAAATATGAACTTTTTATTCTAAAATATTTCAAAAAATGACGACTTCATTCCTACAGCAGTAGGCGTCACAAGCGTCTAACTTATACGTAGGCCAACACACTGATATTTTAATAACATAATGTATAGTGCTCACCACGCATTTTGTCCTAGTTTCATCCTTATTGCGTCGCTAGTACGAGATTTATAGTCTACATACCCCACGTAAGTATATATATTCCTCCGCCTACTCCTTGTTGCCTCGATCTAATCCGTAGCTACTCGCCCAACGCCGTCGGCACTTAAATACGGTGTCATGTCTATGCATGTATACGGAGGCTAGGGTGGTTGTCTATTGGCTGTTTAGAGCAGACTGGGGAGGTATTTACGCAATGCGATATAGCGCGAGCAAATCCATCTTGAGCGCTTAAATCCTAGCGGACAAAATACTTCCTCCAAATTGAAATGATTGTCACAGCTCGTAGTATAAGCTTTGACTAGAAGGGCCACTGTACCTCTTTAACAGCTCCTTGATACAAGGCCACTTCGCACGCTAAAGTTTCAGGCAACTTGCCTTCTCGCCTAAGTCGCTCTTTGCTCGAGTGCGGAAGCTTGTATTCGTTCCCTCCAGTGCACGCCAATACACATAGCATGACTGACTGTAGGGACAGAAATACATTCTCCAAGGTCTCAACGCTGATCTCCTCGTACGCAGCATTAATGTTGTCGACTAGCATCTTGATACCATGTGCTACTTTGCATAGTTGCAAAGACTGAATTGACGCAAAGAAACCCGGATCTAACACATTGAAACCCGTTGAGTTTGGAGGCTGGTAGAGCTTCATGATATTCAATCCGTCAGATGTTCCGGCCGCTACAACGTCAGCATCGTTAGGCAAGAGGTGAGGCTTCGTATTGTCTTGCTGAGTACAAATTACCTTTCATTTCTCACCCCGTGGCCAGACTGTTTTTAAGGCTGGAATGACCTTGTTGATAATGCAGTCCTTGTAGACGTGCCTGTCGATCGATTCGATGTTCTTCGTCAAAGGTGTGCCTTTACGGTGGTTCACACTTGAGCGTTCTCCTCCGTAAATGGCCATATTCCGATCTTGCCATTAAACTTAGTTTTATATGGGGGTCGTATCTACGAAATATGGGACATGTTAACGTGTGCATCCAAAAACAACAAAAAATAAGATATGGGAGGTACCTTGGTCTGGTCACTGCTGCAAGAAAGATGTGGCCAGCAGCAACCGATGCCATATATCGATTCCAGATACGGCTTGTTGTGCGGGCACTCATACTTGCGCCCAAGTTCAGTGAACGTACCTAGTAGAACCAGGTCAAATTGGTTATTTCTAGTGGAACCAAAATGCCGTTAACGATGGCGCGTCGCGGCGAATCGTCTACGTTAGGCATGTTGCTGCTGTAGACCGAGTTTCAGAGTGATCGATACTTGTGCTTGGCGCAGCGGGTCGGCAGTAACAGGAATGGCTGAGGCCGAGGCCTTCCAGGGCCAATAACTTCGCTTCTACCAGCCTGCTGCAAACGATTTAAATATAAGCGGATAGCAGAGATCATAAGCTTTAGTTTTATCCAAACCGCGCTGCAAACTTCACCATACTTGTTGCGTGAGAGTGGGAAAAAAATCGGTTGTGACAATCATTTCGATTTGGAGGAAGTATTAATACATGGTTTTCGTAATATGTTATGCACATGTGTACATCCCGTTTATCAGTAAATACATTAAGAAAGGATCTCTACTTAATTTCGCCTCAATACATTTATGCATCCAATCTCAAAGTAAACCGACCATCCAAGTTGGATTCAACTCTATTTTTTACGTAACAGGCTCTAAGCGACAATCAAAGTCGTAAAATCGGCAATTATACTGTGGATTAAAGAATATCAAAAACGAAATCCACTGTCGTGTATCTTTCGGTGCGGTCCAATACTTGCTCTAGTCCGGATCAACTCTTCGTTTGCAGTCGTAGTCGAAACTCACATGCAGATACTTGTGTGGTGCACACGACCCTTTGCTCCAACTTCGCCTTTGCAGTTCGCGGTCTCGCCGTTGTGGTTAATAAACCTGCTCTTGTCGCCGCTGCGAAGTGTGCTGGAGCTGGTTCTTCAAGTCCCTTCGTCCATGGTGGAAACCATTTTCGCTCGGTTTTGTAACTGAGTGGTCATGCTTTGGCGACAAAGGATGATCCACGAATGCGTGGCGGGTGTAGAATAATATGACGGTTGTGGCGACGATGAGCTTGCAGTACAGCATCCCAGTGCGCCACGCTAAGGCGGGCCAGCTAGCGAATTCAAACCAAGCATCACTACCGGCCATAAAATACTCATCGTATTGAGGTTTACTGGGAATTGTTTCCCATAAAACCCATTTCCAGGTCTGGAATTCGTGGTACCTTCAGTCATGTGATGTGGACCACTTCCTTTTTTTTACATTTTGCAATATCGCGATCTTGAAAAGATGAAGAGAAGCAGAGACGCCGCCAACGCTGTAGCACCTGACACGGTCGCGTGCGAGTTCTGCGGCAAGAGATTCAAGACGCGAGGGCTCAAGCAGCACCAGAACAAGTGCTCGAGCAAGAAGCGACACCAAGTGGTCTCTGCTTTCCCTACACTTGACGCCAACTCGTTCGAAAGTGTGCTAAGTTTCCTTGGAAATCAATCTTTAGTAAAATTACAAGCCACCACAGGCTCCAAATACCCAGGAAGCAGCACACTAGCGAGCGCCATATGTTGTCCATGTGAAAACGACGAGTTGGTCATTGCCAATGGCTTGTGTTTGGCCTGTAACCGAGCGAAAGGTTCCTTATACGGCGACGCTATTACGACCACCGAAGCCAGGAAACTCTACGGTGTGCAGAAGCTCACGGGCGTCCCTCATGCTACGCGATTAATGTACCGAGGAGGAACTTACTCTCTATACAAGTTTGAAGACGTGCAGAACTACGTCGTCAAGTTACACGGCTCGAAAATGGCGTGGATGGAGAATCTGGCAGTGAAACTGAAACGCCGACGCAAAGTCAAGGCAGCGGCAGATAGGAGAGAAGAAGAAGCGTACAATGCCCTTCTAGCGAACTTCTCAAGCGGCTTCGGCCAGTTTATTCAAGATCGATCATCGTCGAGGCTAGACGCCAGCCAGCTTCGAGAAAAAGCGACGCGGTACGACGCAATAGTCGCGGCATTGAGCAAACGTGGACTCAATTTTCAAGACGATTCGCGTTGCTCCAAGTACGTCATGTATGGCGGCTTCAAACTGGATGGATTGGTGGATTCGGTCTTTCGGAAATGCGAGTTTGCTCGTTTCGTCGAGACTCTCCCCAGTGCTTTTGTTCAGTACATGGGGGAATTCGAACTTCATGTCCGTCAAGACAGGTCGCTCTCCCTGGAGCAAAACGGGCGCTATGATATCATGGTTGCTGCTTTAGCGGCGCGCTCGCTCAAACTACGAAGTGATAGTTCTATTTGTCGGCAGTTTGTGATGTTCGGTAGTGGACAGATCGGAGACATCGTGGACACGATGGAGGAAATGAAGTTCCTTTACGACCACACGTCGTACACGTCGGACTGTCGCGCCCAACGTCCGTATCATCGCCACCATCACTACTACGACAACGACTCTTATGACTCTTATGATTTCGACGATGATGTGGAGTATCAAGTGTCCGTCATTGCAGTTCGAGAGCAAGTGAAGAGGCGTATTCGAGACAAGTTACTTGGTTGCAACCCGCAAGGCCTTACACTACCTCGCAAATGGGAGCGCATGTGCTAAATCGTTTCGTCTGGGAATTAGCCAACGCGGTGGCGGTGGCGTGAAAGGGGGTTCTCGTGAGAGCATGGACCTTTTTGCTCAATGGATTTGGTCCGGTTTCGTGGATGAACACCATACTACATGTAGCGTCCCGTGGTGTTTGTTGGGTCTTGCGGAATGGAAAGGAATGGACAGGTTTCGCAAATGAATTAGCATGCGTGAACTGAAGCTATCAAGTCGAGAGAAATATGACAAGTCTCAACGCAACATGAGCTGTATTACTTTTATGAATGGCACAGACGTTGGCTATCAACGGCAACCGCAACGCCAGAAACGAATTTCGAGGGGTACACATTGAAAATTGATGGCCTAGATTATTGTTTGGTGGTATTTGTGCGTCTGCATCGATCATCCTTGTCACTTCCGATGCACTTGAGTGAAATTAATGAGCGCACGAAACCTCATCTCTTTACCAGATAAAATGGTGGTGGTCTGCCTCATCACCTTGATCCGCCTTGTTCTCATCCTCGGCATGCTTGATATGACGAGCTGGTTGCGATCGCCACATCACTTGCCGTCCCTTGCGCTTCTTGGGTGCCTGCATACTCCTCTCCATCGACTTTTTCATGCGCTCTTCGTACATCTTCTGCTGTTGAGCGATTCGTTCCTGTCGCACTCGTTCACGACGCTCCTTTTCCTTTTCTTTTTCAGCTTTTGCCACATAGTCCTCGGGCATTTGCTCAATCGCACTCAGAAGATCTTCCAGTCGAGCCTCCAGGTCTGTGAGCATGTACAACGTCGACGAGTTGGTCTCAGCCTCGAAGCCGCAACGTTTGTACACTTCCAGTACCCGGTCTTGTAACTCTTTCAGCATTCGCTCCTGTGCATTTTCACCCGTGCCGCCTTGCGAACGCAGTCTCAATTGGCTAGCTTTGCTCTCTTCAACACCAATTTGTTGTTGGAGACCATCGACATTAGTCTTCAGTGCCAAAGTCTTGCGGTCCATCGTTTTCTTGGTTTCTCGGTAGTTTTGTTTCAGCTCCTCGAGTGTTTGCTCTGTCTCCTGGCTGTTCTGAATGAGGAAGAGATTGCTCTCTTCTAATGCAGTGAAAATATCCAAAAGCTGCTGTGGGTTCTGGAAGTACATGGGAATCTCTTCACCACTGCTAGTTAACGGCATGTTGTCCAAATTCGGCATCGGTGGTACGATGATCTCTTTCACTTTGATGGCTTTGTCCGTCTTCTTTTTGCCATTTTTCGAGTCCGGACGTTCTTTCTCGGCACGTTCGCGTTCTTCAATCTCGGCAAGCACTTTCGCCTTTTGTAGTTCCCATTCACGAAGAATCTTGTCCTTGCGCTTTTGCAAGCGTGCCATTTGACGAGCACGCTTCCTGTCACGCTGCTCGACTTCGTACTCCTGTGGAGTGAGCTCGTCGAGAAACGCCTTATACTGAAGACAATCCTGAAGCTGCTCACTCAACTTGGACATGTCGCTCTGCACGAGTTGAATCTGTTGGTTCAGTTTCTTGATCTCTTGCACTTTGTCAGCTTTAGCCTTTGTCTCCTTTTCCGCACGTTTGATAGCTTCGTGTGCTTTCTTGTCGTTCTCCTTCAGAAACGTGTCGAAACGCACAGCATCTTCCTCAAGCATAAGTTCGCTCTTCTTCAGAGCCTCCTCCTTCAGCTGAGCTTTCTCCTCAAGTTTGCGAATTTCTTCACGTTTTGTGTCAAGCGACATCTGCACGAGAAACATTTCGCGCTTCTTGGCGATGAAGTCGGCCATATTCTCCTTTTCACGAAGTCGATCATTGGAAATGGTGGCCGTCGCTGCAGCGACAAGACCTCGCGTTTGACGGGACTGGGACGCCGAGTAGTTGTCTAAGCCAGTAGGCTAATAGTAACAAACACGAGTTGGTCAGAAAGGTGATCTCAATTGGCCGCCAGTTAAGAACCTCACCGCGTCATCGGAGCGAAAGTGACGGATGTTGCCGATCTTGGACGAAGCAGTGGTTTTATCGTAGATCTTCAACCGTGAATTCCTACTTTTCTCCTACCAATCGCACAAGATTTATACTCCTCGTTGGATGTGGAATGAAGTCTTACTAGTAAACTTGACGAACCTCTTCCTTCCTCTGTTTCTCCGTTTCTCGCATGCGAAAGACCTCTTCATCGGAGGGTAGCGAGAATGGGTTCGACTCGACAGTCGGATGCTCTAAGACAACGTACGATCAAGTTAGTCCAATAGACAACTTCTCCAAGGACAAGAACCAGCAAAACTCAAACCTACCGGAGATGGTCCGACTTCTCTGCATTTTTGCTCTTGCCAGATTCGCAGACGCTTCAACCAAATACTACCGCGCGTAGTAGTGATTCTTTCCACTGGGGGTTGGCGGCGTTGGGTTTTATTTATTCTCGAGCTTGCATCGGCTACTAACTGCTCGAACTTGATAACGAAACGCCTCGGTAAAGCTGTCTTGGTTTGGCTGGTCTCATCATTTTGTGTTTTACATCACTACCACTTACACTTGCTTAGGTTTTGACACGTATAGTATGATGGAAGAAGCTGATCAAGTTCTCTTGAGCGAAGTTACTCCGTCATCACACGTTTTGGAGACAGATACCCAATACTCGAACCCCTCTGAGCGTCAAATGGTTTTCCACAGTCGTCCAGACTTGAATGGCCGTCGATTGCTCTTCCAAGACAGAAATTCCGGTTCGAATGATGGTGACAAGCGGCAAACAGCTCCTGTACAACTTCTGACCATGAACGGACAAACACACTTGGGTATGTCTGTGGTGAGGAGTCCTTCGATTACCAGCTCCGATTCGCCATTCTACCCCGGTCAAGATGGTGAAAAACTTGCGAGAGTACGTCACCTTATGGCTGGATATTGAAATGCAGCGCTCTAACGATGAGTGGCAGATCCTGGTAACAACAAAACCACTGAATGACCCGTCCAGTCAAATGCGCCTTCGCCGGCTGCAGGTAAGCAAGCATACAACTTGGCATTTTACTTTTCCTCCCCATTCACGGTTGCATTTTTCACGCGGTGTACTGTACACGCAGCTTTCTACCGCTGCCGTTGCAGCGACCAACTTCTTTCTGACAGTCATGTTGATTTGCCCCGCCAACACCGGTACAATCACCAAATAGTGCTCGAGTTTTCATCGAAATCCGCCTGATGGTTCAAAATGTTCGTCTCCAATCGTAGGTGCCTGGTATCACGTTGACGCTTTCGACTCTCCAAGAGGAGAGGAAAGCATTGAGCGCGTAGAGGCCGTTCGCCCCGCTCTTCTCGTAATCGCACTTCTCAGCAACAGCTTTTTGGTCTTGGCAGCATATTTTAAAATGGACTCGCTGCTGACAGTGTACATCTCTGGTAAGAAAAAAGTTGGCACTACATGCATATTGCAAAAACTCACCATAATGGTCTGGATATTGTCGTGATTGCAGCAATTGCAGTGCTTGACATTTGGTCGCTTTTGCTGCTACTTCCACACGCACTTTTCCTGGTGCGATTCCTGTTCGACGTGCTGCTCATCGGCGTTGCGCTGGAAGTTCGGACTCATTTGGTACGAATGCAACTCCAAAAACGCAGGCATCATAAAAAAAACTCACCAACCATTCTGCGCTCTCTCCTTCTTGCGTGATACAGGACCACGCGTGGTTTCTGACCAGCTTCCACCGTCTTCGCGCTTGAACCTCACGTCTGAAAATGGCAACACCTACAAACTCTCGGTGTCGAATCAAAATGAACTCAATCCCCAACGCCCTTGTCGAACTCTTATCCCAAGATACTTTTCGTGACACGATCTCGCCAAAAATGCATCCTGCATGCATGGCATGATTCCCTTCCCGCCAAAAGTGCATATCGCCTGCCCGCAATCGAACAAAAGGAACACAAAGTCGCTGCTGCTCTGCACCGCTCGTTCAATTGAGCTCGTCGTCGACTCGTTCCGTGTGGCCCACAAGTCGCACGTGTTCGATACCGTAGAGTTTGCCATTGCCAGTCTCCTCGAAAGCTTTGGCTGTCACCTCCACCGAAATGCTGCAAGTGGATTTTTCGGGGCGGAACGTCCGCAAAGAGCACAAACTCGCTCTGACAACGTGGACGATTGTCGCCTCGCCTTCCCATGCGCCAGCTGTGGTGTGCACAAGGCGTGTACCCATCCGAATGCCAGACCTCTATTCGCCTTGGGAATAACAGAGCCATGGAGACGCCCCGTTTAAACTGCAATCGCCACGCCGGATCTCTCTCGACAATGTGCACGCCACTCACTCGAACACTACGAGTTCAATGGCATACACGCAGCCAAGTTGCCATAGCAAACATCTCCTCGTGACCTGCGACGTGTGCACACTGGTCTCCACTACTTTTCATCTCCCAAAAATGTCTTCCGAAGGTGATCCCAAGCGACTGGGAGAGGTGTGCAGCATTTCATCCAATCACATTCTCTCTCACGGCGGCTAGGGCTGCGTCCATACAACAACCCAAACAAACCAAACCGCCTACTTTCGCGTACTCGCTCGAGTCCAGTCCCCCTTCAGTCCGGCCGGTCGACAGGTAGGCTACTAGGTAGCAGGAATGTTCGCCGCGTCCCCGGACGCCGACGCGCCCGCCATGAGCAACGAGGAGCTGCTGGCGCATCAGCTCGACCTGCACCAGAAGATCCAGCAGCAGATGCAGCTTCAAATGGAGATGAGCATGCAGCTCAGCAGCCACAGCAGTAGCAGTAGCAACAGCAGTAGCAGCTCTCGCTCCACTCTCAGCACCTCGCGCCAGTCGCTCACGGCGTCACTGGGCAAAGTGGAGCCAGACCTGGGCGACAACGTGTTCGACATGCTGGACGACCTCATCATGATCCCGTCGGGAGCTGTGGCGCCAGAGAGAGGCTCGCTGTCCAAGCAGGCGAGAGAGGAGACGATGGATGACGACGACGCACCCGCCGTGGGCTCCGGTAGCTTGAGCGGCGGCCGCGACTCCCTCGCGGACATTCTGGAGAGTCTGGACATGGATCTGGACGACGACCTGAACGACGACGCGCTGTCCAGCGGCAGCGAGAGGGCACGCAGTGCCAGCAACTCGCTGGACGAAGGCGAGCTGGACGACATGGATCTGGAACTGGACTTGGAGCTGGACCAAGGAGTTGATGACGACAAGACGGACCCGAACGAGCACGCGCCCGCGGCCGAGGAGGAGTTCGTGCACTTACGACGCTCGTCATTGGACTTATTGGCGTCAATGAGTGGCAGCACGTCTAGTATGTCCAACAATGCGACGGGCAATAAATGCACGTTGATATGGGAAGGAGGGCTGCTAGGATTGAGACTGCGCCACTCGCAGTCCAGGATGATGCCGGCGGTGTCCAAGATCACGGGCAAGAGCTCGATTTTCGGCATCCACTTGGTGGAGGTGGGGGATTTGTTGTTGAGTATTGGAGACCGGATGACGCGCGATTTGGAGTTTCTCGACGCGATTAATTACCTCAAGGAAGTGCCCAAGCCCTGCAAGCTCGTGTTCCAGAGACTCCGGGCGGACCCAATGGCGGTCAAACCGGTGCAGCCCAAGGTTAAGAGTGTGATTGGCTTGAAATTGGCGCAGAAGTTCGAGGAGCTCATGGCCGTGGAGAACGAAAAGTTCCCGCCACAACCGGCGGTCAAGGTGGATGCCAAGTACGAAATTAAGTGGATTGACGGACCGCTTGGAATTAGTCTGATTGCGAGCAAGGACGTGCCGTATCCGCTTGTCACGCGTATTACGGGGAAGAACCGCTCGCCGCAGGTGCAGGACGTGCAGCCAGGTCACTACCTTGTGCAGATCGGGAGCTACAGCACCGCAGATGGCAATTTCAACACTGCGATTAAATTTTTACAGAAGGTGCAGAAGCCTGTGTCGCTTTTCTTCTGTCCGAGCAACAAGAAGGTGTCTGCCCGTCCAGACCCTGCAGACGACGAATATGACCACATTTGGGAAAAGAAGCAGCCGCTGGGCTTCACGGTTCGACCGAATGCTGCTGGTAATATGATTGTTGCCGATTTGGGCAGTGCAAAATCCATCAAGGTAAAGATTAAGGGGGCGCCAAACAACGTGGCAGCGTTCGTCAGCTCAGGAGATCGAATTCAGTGGATCAATGACGACAATGTCATGGACCTGACATTTCACGAATCTCTACTCAAGTTGCGCACAGCCAAGCGTCCGCTGGTTATCCGGTTTAAGAAGGGCTCCCCCGAAGACGCAATCGCAGCATTATCTCCTGTCGATGTGCATTCGGCATCAAAGTTCTCAGCTTCAACCTCGTCACTGGCGTCCTCATCGGCGTCAGTATCTTCCTCAACGTCCACTGCGTCATCTTCTCCTCCTTCGTCCTCGTCGTCGTCGTCTTCAAGTCAAAGTGTGGCTCCTGTTCCTGTGGCGCAACCTCCAAAGGTCGTGCAGCCTCCACCTCCAGCGCTTCCAACACCTCGAAGCTTCATTAATCCGCTCAAAAAGATGAGTGCAGCGCTCGGAAATCACGCGAAGGAAAACGCTAATAATGCTCCCAGTGCTAAAACGCACAATGATCACAGAAAACACCAGGACAGGCAGGCTCACTTGTCACAATCGCAGCATCAGCAGCGTGTCCCGCAGCAGCACTCAGTCCAGGATGCCTCACAAAGCAAGTATCGAGCATACACCGATCAGGAAGCGAAACGTTCATTTCATGACACAAGACCAGCAAGCGCTTCGCCTTCCAATGCACAAAGAGTATCACCGAGTGGTTCTAGAGGTGGTCACCACGCTGCTGTGCCCATTTTGCTAACCAGCAAGGACCCATCCCCTCGATCGGCCAGTAGTCCTGATCACAGCAGTGGTCTTCGCAATGACATTAACCATCGCTCTGCAGATACACAGAACAAGATTCGCAACTTGGAGCATGCTATACGCAAGTCCCCACTGGCCAAGTCGTCCAGTGACCCTATCGATAACGATACGCCCTTGAAGCCGCTGTCACGGAGCGGCCATCGGCATGGTTCGGCGCCTCAAATGCCAAACGAGGGTGGCAGAGCCAACGAGAAAGAGATCGAGAAGGACAACGATGTGTACGAAGTGGTATGGCCTGAAGGCACGGCATTAGGTCTGACACTGCGCGTGCACCCGACGACACGATTTCCTGTGGTGGCACGTGTGACCGGCACAAGTAACCTCAAGAACATCGAGCATGTTTCGCCTGGCGATATCCTGTTCGCTGCCAACAATATGAACATTGTACCGCAGCCAAAGTTCAAGCAAACGCTGGAGAACTTATCACGCTTACCGAAGCCGGCAGTACTTCGCTTCCGGCGTGCGCAGTCGGTGGCGTATTCTGCTGCACGACCAGATGAGTCGGATCAATTGCTACCTCGCGGACCAGCACTGAAGGATCGTGAGTACGAGCTCATTTGGCGGGAGAGCGCCAACCTTGGACTTGTGTTTAGCTCGGACTCCGACGTACCGAAGGTGACGAAGGTGGACATGGACTCTGGGGGTCCAATGCTGCACAAGGTGTCAGTAGGGGACGTTTTGACTTGGATCGGGCCGATGGAGATTAGCGGTTCATCCTTCCACTCGTCTATGGCGACATTGCGCGCCGTCAAGCGGCCTGTTGTGCTGCGCTTTTACAAACGCGGAACATGATGCATCATGTCGTTCGCACCACGAAGTCGTAGCTGAACTGAAGTTGGAAAACGAATCGTAGTAGTTAAAATACCAAGAAGGGGGATCGTCAAGACAGCAGCAGAAACAGGATTGTAAGCTCTCGGTGTTAGAAGTCGGGGCCTCGACTTGCCCCGCAAGAAATGTCTTTTTGGTCGTTGTCATCGATCGTCTCGTGTTGCTCCAGCACTTGTTTTTCATTTTTTCATCGTCTTCCTGCAGCAACAGCAGCAGACAATCACAACCATCCACCGTACAAATGTAATAATTAGGCGTGTGCTTATTGTATCGCTCCCTCTTCTCGCTGGTACCTAGACATAGTCCCAAGACGGCACTGCTTCCGAGAGAGCGCTTCAAAACATGCCGCCGCCAGGTGACGAGGAGTTGAAGCGCTCGAACTTGGCGGCCAGCGCCTGCTTCTTGGTCAAAATCTCATTCCGCGAGTTCTTGAGGTCCGTCGACACGTCCGTGACGTTGATAGCATCCATAAAGTTGGCCAGCAGCGGCGCCTTGACATTCGAGGACGGCACGCTCACGCCCGCCGTCCCGGACGGGGCCAAAAAGTCCTCGATCGCGAACGCGTAGTGGTGCGCGACGGCGAAGCCCAGCATCTCGACGCAAATGACAAAGTCATTGAGCGCCGAGGCGATCTTCTGCGCGTCCCAGCAGTCCGGACAGCCGATATGCCACTTCTCCGAGATGACGCCGACGCTCACGAGCATGCTGATCATGATGGATTGCCAGTAAGTGAAGAAGATAATCGCCTTAATGGCCAAGAACTTTGGCCACGGCCGCATGGGCTGCAGCTCCTCGTGTGCGCCATGGAAGAAGATCAAGAGGCAATAGAGCGCCCACGTCTGGGACGCACTGAGGATGAAACACACGTAGCCGTAGCTCACCAAGGGGTTCATGAGTTCCCCCTCTCCGTAGACGCCCGCTAAACTCGTGATGAGCATGACGATGGACATGAGCAGCTTGATGGGGATGTATTGCAGGATGCCGATGGTGGTTTGGCGCAGGAACTTGCCCCCCATGGACCACGGCTGCACGCAGCAGAAGGGGAAGACGTGTGTCATTTGAGGTTTGGAGCGCATCGTGCTAGCGAGCACCGACTGGCCGCCCAGGTACTCGACCAGGAAGCAGTGGAACGAGTAGAGAGCGAAGGCTTCGTACAGGTCTCGCACCGTCTCGAACAGCAGCTTGGACTCGTTGAAAACCAGCGCCATGTAGGACGTGAGTGCGTAGATGGGGACCATCATGAGGATGCGGATCACGTGCTTGCGGATGCCGGCCGACGGGTTGTACAGCAAGTGCGTCCAGATGAGCCACCCACTGAGGATGATGGCCAGCAACGTGAAGGCGCCCGAGATGGCGTACGCCAACGTCTGCAGCTGCATGGCAGAAACTCAAGAGTACTGGAGGAAAGAGGAGATATTATATTGGACGGGGTTGTGTACGGATACATAACGAGAGCAATTATTGTAA
>AUWJ02017183.1:0-13322 GCA_000468175.2 Phytophthora cryptogea
TACGTCGCACAGCACACGATCGAACACGTTGGTAGGTTGCAACGTCTTGGTCTCTGCGTCGTACAGATCGATTGGCCGCGGACTCTCCGCCAAGTACTGCAGAAGCAAAACGGCGAGCAAGTTGCCAATGCAGATCCAGAAGTAGGGGAACCCGAACTCAGGGATCATGGTGATGAACACGAACCTGAAGCACAACAGCCGAAAGGTGTCACAACGCTCACCCCTTCAGTTAAACAGACTTGACGCACCATATGAGCAGCGAAATGTCTTGCGTCCTCCGCCGAGATGTCGTCGAGTGCACTAACGTCCTCAGCCACGGACGTTCCTATGATAAAGTTAGTGTCTCAAAAAGGTGTCGAACTTCTGCAAAAAGCACCACAAAACGCACCTCTTTCTGCTGCATGCACCAACTAATGGCCGCCAAATCCCATTGCAGCAATGGATGCAGCTCCACGACTTCCCCGTCGTTGTCTGCCTCCTCTCGAAAGTGCACACGTCGCATGTTGTCGGCCCGAAAAGATACTTTGGAGCTCGAAACGTCGCAGTTCAAAACCGATCGAACCGAACTCTATCACGTTGGACGAGGTATACGGACCACGACCACACGACAGCCAATAGTCGAAGGTTGCGGCAGTCGCACCAAGCTTGCACTGTCAAGTGGCAACTCATTTGAGACCGACCGCGTTGGATCCCTCCAGTGAGTCGCTTGCCCATTGGCAACGACGTTTTTTCTCTTCATGGAAGCATCATTTGCTTGGGTTTGGCTGTCCATGATGGACAGGAGGCAAATCTCCAGCTGGGGCTAGTGATGTGTGGGAATCGGGTGCCCCCAGTTGCATCTGCCGACTGGAACTTACGGCTGGTAAACTAAGTAAGCAAACGTCTCGGGGGGAGTGACGAGTTGGCTCCACTGTCGAAGGTGGACGTCCTGTGTCGTCCTTCGTTGTGATGGTGCAAATCGAGACTCGAGTCGCACGTACCCGAGCTAAAGACCAGTCGCCAACCCACACGACGGGTCTCAGTTGTGAATCAGCGCCGTTCGCTACACTATCCATTGGAGAGACAGCATGACCACCGTCGACGTCGATCGTGTCGAGACTCCGGCGTGTGCAGATGACAGGTAACGGTGCAAGTTGTAAGTGAGACCGATGAATTCAGTGGTGACTCACGTTGTGTCCTCTGGCGGTTGTAGACTTGATGTGCCTGGTGTGGTGACGGACTTCCTGCTCGTGGGCTCCGTTAAACACGCGATGGACGAACAGCTCCTCAAGAACCTGCAGGTCACGTGTCTTGTGGACGCTGAGAACCCTCGGAAGCGGTCGGCCCATTCGGAGTTGACGGTGGACCCGACGGTCGAAATGGGACGGATCGAGCTGGACGACGACTTCTCCTACGACGAGTTCAAAACCAACATCATGGACGCCAACAAACGCATTCAGATCGCACGCTCCGACAACAAGACGGTCTTTGTGTTCTGCACTCACGGCAACAACGAGAGCGCAGTGGTGTGCATTGCCTACCTCATGGTCGTGGAGCAGTGGAGTCTTGAACACGCGTACCGACATGTGCTGCAGAAACGGCCAGCCAGTGCACCTCGTAAAACCTACGTCGAGAAGGTGAGTTTGGTTTGCTACATCGGAGCTTGATGAACTTGTTTCTAACTGTGACGTTGTGTTTGAATGCAGCTACGCACTTTGGAGCTTGAGACGCACGGCCGTGTGACGCTCCGATCCGACCAGATTGGCCCCAGTATGATCGACATCATGCTTGGTCTTCGTGGCCAAAGTCCAGTGGGGGACGACATTGATGAACGCAGCAGTCAAGCGACGGAAGGAGGTACTTCCACGGTCGAGCGTGCAAGTGTCATGTCCAATTTTTCGGTTGTCACGGGACGCACCAACGGCCGATCCATTCGAGAGACGACAGTCATTGCCGAGCAGGAGGACGGCCCCATTGCTGCAGGGAAGAACAAGGTGCACCCGCATTTATCGCCGGTCTTTGGGCGAAGGAAGTCCAAATCGCACAAAGGAAGCTGCGTCATCAGCTGATCTCTGCATTTTGTTCGTGGGTGAGTAGGTAGAACTGCCTCCGAGTGGTAGAAGGATAATATAAAGTACTTGAAAGCATGAATCACCAACTAGCAGAACATTCGCTGGAGAGCGCACAACGGAGCTCCTCCAGGCTGCGCCTTGTATCTTGGATAGCTGCGTGAGTCCTTCGAACCTGCAAGTGCAAGTTCAGTATTGACAGGCTCCAGTACTATGGAAAAACCTAAGTATCCACCACACCTTTATCAGCTTTGAGGCTTTTACTGCGCTGCAACTTGTTTTTTCGAGACGTGTTTCCCCCGTCTGACTCATCACTAGAGGACGGGATGAAGCACGTCCTTTGCATGGACCAGGACTTGTGCACAGCTCTAGTAACTGCTGATGGATGGCACTTGGATGTTCTTTTGGTTGATTTGCCTGCATTTGCTTTCACCTTGGACTGATCTTCGGGAAACTGGAGCCAACCACACAACGTAAGCAACTAAAAAAAATCGTCTACAGGTTTTATTCCTACCAACTCTCTTGCGCTAGGAGCACGCTTCATAATATAGCGTTTCTTCCAGCCTTTAGGTTTATTTCACTGTCTTCAGGGTCCGATCTGTGCTCTACGGGGTAAATTCCGCACTGACATGCAAAGGGAAAGATTCAAATTGAAGTTTCCGTCTTGGCAATTTTTCATTTCTGAGGGATTCGAGTATGAATCAAACAACTCATAAAAAATCACGGATCCAGACTTGTGAAACCCAACAATAAAACCCAAATGTTACCCGTAAGAGGATAAGACTGGGTCACTTGGGCTCGAAATAGCGATGAAAATGGTTTCCAGAGCTGATGCATTAGTTATATTTGACATCAGTTGTGAATTTAACGGGCGATGATCATGGGGTTTGAGAGGAGCGTCGAGATGCCGCGAGGAATGGACAGCGTGTACGATTGGGTGGATCATTTCAGGTTCTCAAGACCAATGAAAAATACAGCGAGAGATTTCAGTGATGCTGGTAGGTTATTATCAAAACATTTGGATGGAAATGTTGGCTTATTTACCAGTTCTTGTGTGTTGATGCAGTGTTGCTGGCTGAAATTCTGGCGCAGTTGGTACCTGCGTGGGTGCAACTTCACAATTATCCTTCCACCCATCGCTTCCAACAAAAGTTGGGCAACTGGGAAACACTCAACCGTAAGTATTCATGTATCACAGCGGCAGGTTCGATGTAACTAATCGGTGCGACTATTTATTAGGCAAAGTGCTTACAAGGCTGAAGTGTGGAATTTCTCCTAAACATCAAGAAGACCTCGCCAATGGTGTACCAGGAGCTATAGAGCTGCTGTTGATTCAAGTCAAGAGGGCTGTACGTCGAATCGAGACAACATACTTACCATTGCAAATATTTATTAACCCTTTTTTTCTTATACAGACCGCCAATAGTCCGTTCTTGCAGGCAAAACACTCCTCCACGCCTGCCAGAGATGCTGAAAGTTCATCACCACGTTCCCGATCTTCGTCTACAACATGTTCACCACAATCTACACCCTCCCCAGGGAAACAGAAACGACCACCAAGCCCACTGAAGTTGAGCAATGCCTCGCTACGTACGGAACCGCACCAACAAGACTCGGTCGCAACATCATTTTCCAAGCTTCTCGAGTTGATGTCCGACTCAACCGACGATTTTGAGGATGCTGTGAAACCTTTTCAGCCAAAGACAAGAAGTCGAGCGAACACCGCGCCCAGCTCCAAATTGAAAGCTCAAAGTACTCGACCACTCACTCCTAACTATGCAAAGCCAACGAAATCAAACATAGCAATGTCTCGACCAGCGAGTGTGGATGCAAAGTCACGGCTACCACAAGCATCTCCATTTGTGTTCAGGATGAAGACGGACCAAGTGTCCACAGTAAGCCCTCCCATGCAACTTCAAACGAGCCCGAAAGGTGACAAGAAGCATCTGCCGTCTGACACGAACGAGTTTCAAGAAGGCTCGTTCGTGTATTTCCAGTCATCAGAGGCACTACCAGCAGCATTTTCGTTTGATGACCTTGAAGACCAAGCTCAAGTTGCCCGGGTGACCCGCACTTTACCATCCGGTGAGTGCACATTGCAGCTTTATAGACGAGTCTCAACTCGCGACTCCCCTCAAAACAGCCCCAACAACAAGACAAGGTGCTTCTTTGCAACACCACATTCCATCGACTGTTGCAGTACACTGCTACACACCATTCCGAACATGGCATTTGACCCTCAAACGAACACCTGCGAGTGGCACTTACGCGAGAAAAGAGCGAAGTCGGATACTTTTTCAAGACCGATACAATCGAATCCACCAGCATCTTCTCGCCACTTTTACACTGAGATCCTGAATCGAGTCACGTTCACACCTGCTGATCTGGCAGCTCCAATCACCCAGACAACGGAAAGTCTACTTCCAGTGGTGTGTCTTCCGTGCCCTCGCTTTGCCGAAACTTTTCGTATTCCAATCCAGCCAACGCTGTTCCCCAAGGTGTGTTTAGACATCATTTTGGATCTCCCCGACCGATTTCCTTGTCGGCGTCACTACAACTGCAGCTGAAAATGCATCAAGAGCCTTTCGACTAAAGAAAAATACCATTGTACTACTTGGTTACAGTGTTTGCCTTACAAACCTGACTAGGACACTGATCGTTTTCAAGTGTTGTTGTCGTCGCACCTACGCCGTGGAATTTGAGGAAGTGGAGTTGGTGAACGCCGTGCCACAGACACTCAAGATACTGTTGGCGAATGCGTCGACACCTGCGGTTTGCAGCTCCTCTTCGCCTTCGACCAACACCATCGCTAGACCCGCATCCAGATGCCAATAGATATGGCAGTGAATGATCCACACCCCAGGTTTGTCAGCGGTAAAGCGCAGAACGACGTATCCGTGGTTGGTGCACGCGCCGCTGTCGTCGGTATCGCACGGAGGAACCGTGTACACATCTCGCTTCATAGCCCCAGAGAGTTTCAGATTCAAGTTACCTGCTTGGATGTCCTCGATGGACGCCGTTCCGCTCCCAACGACCCAAGGCGAGTGCGAGTGCATATGAAACGGGTGTTGCTCGTTCATGTCGTTCACCAGCACCACTTCAATGTGCTTGCCGTACTCGATTTTGCGTGGCCGGCAGGTCTTCAGTTTTCAACCCCGAGGCAATTGTGAAGAGCGGTGGTTCCTCAGGGGCACTGAAGTGTAGATAGTCCGCTCCATCAATCGAAAAGAATCCGAGTCCGAAGCGGAAGTCGAACTCGAGAATGGGTCTATCCGAAGGCACCGTTGGCAGGACGGCCGACTCGAGTGGAGTGAACGCAAACTCATTGATAGTCGTCGTCTCGGTCCAGTCTAAAGACGTGGGGTCAGCTTCATCGTCGTCTTCGTAGTAGACTATCGCCAGCCCCTCGTAATTGAAGCCCTCCCCAGCTACAGCAGCCGTACCAGCAGTCCACGGGAGTCCGTAAAGTGCCGTAGCACGGATCCAGAACGACAACACCCATCGACGGCTTTTTGTTTCCGGTTCAGTCAGTGCTTTTTCTCACGGATAGACTTGGCCTCGCGATGCCTAGCCAAGAATACTTGAACAAAGTTATTTGCCACTACTGAAGGAACTGGGTGATGGGAACTGTTCGGCAAGCTTTTGATTAGAAACTACACGTGTTCGTGTGAAGCTGCACGGCGCAAGATGTCCCTCATCCTCAGAGCTCGCGCCTCGGCTCAAAATTGAGTGTATCGATCATGTTTGACCTCTTGCTTTAGGCCACTTGGTGAGAACCACGCAGGATTTCTTGGCTTGAGACAACTCACGAGACTCCCGACTCAGAGCTCCTCGAATAGGCGTCTACAGGAAACTACACTGCACAATCGAAGACATTGGGTAAACCTTGATTTATGGTTTCCTGGGTCGTGGGTGATGTGACTTCCAGTCAATTGCAGAGCCGTGTTTGCTGGCCAGTACCAATGTCCTGGAATGTGTTGCCTCGTAGAGTTTTTTTTTTGCATTGCAGTGAGGCGATATGTTGTTGTCTTCGGGGTATTTCATGACTGTATGACTCGCTGCCATCAGTCCACCACCAACTTTGATTCCAAGCAGAGACCAAGGGAGTTGACAACAATTGTTGTGGCGACCACGAAAAATCATGAATGAGCTGTCGCTCAACGATCTTTGTGTGGATACCACGAGCTCCTGTACGCTGTACGTGCGCTCTGGCACCACATCTCACTCTGGTATTTCGTGGAGTGACGTGAGCTTGTGGATTTTCATGAGCTCGTTGGCTACAGATTTCAAAACCACTTCGTTCTAGCAGCTAAGGATCCTCGCTGGTGGGCAGACATGTCAACGCGCCGAATTGGCCACAGCAGCTACAGTCTTCTCATTCTTCATTTTCCCCTGAAGTACTCAGGACCCCACCCACCCACAAGCCAACCACTACAACGACCAACGCTACACGAGCGTATCCCAATTCGTCATGGCTCGAAGTCTCCTCGCAACGCTTTTGACCACCTTCGTCACGTTTCAGCTCGTACTCGTCCGTGCGGATGCCGTCACGTACGACTGGCACCTCACACCGATCGTGACGGCTTTCGACGGCGTGTTGCTCGAGACGCTGGGCGTGAACGACAAACCATGCGATGAGGCTATCATCGAGGTCGAACTCGGCCAAGAAGTCGAAGTGCGAGTTACCAATGAGCTGTACGACCCAACCTGTCTTCATTGGCACGGCATGAAACAACTCGGCACCCAAGAGATGGACGGCGTCTCCGGTTTCACGCAGTGCTTCATCGACCCCAACACCACTGCTGTGTATCGGTTCACACCCGACAAGGCAGGCACGTTCTGGTGGCACAGCCACCACAAGACTCAGTACGCGTTCGGACTCCGAGGGCCTCTTATCGTTCACGCTCCTGAAAGCGACATTCGCGAGTGTGAGAAGGAGATTGACGAAGAGTATATTGTTCAGCTTGCAGACATCTACCACACAGCACCAACGTTTGGACCAGCATTGTGGGATACGATTGCGATCAACAACCGTGGTCGCTTCAACTGCACCGCAGCGGCTATCAACAACCTCACGGAGTGCTACACGGACCAACCGCTGTCCAATTTCTACTTTGAAGGAGGCAAGAAATACTTGCTCCGTCTCATTAACGTGGCTGCTATGGCTCCTTTTGATGTTAGTATCGACGACCACGAGTTCCAAGTCATTGCAGCCGATGGCGAGCCTGTAGAACCCAGCAAGCTAATTAATTCCGTCTTCATCAACGCTGGGCAGCGTGTAGATATCGTCGTGGAAGCCAAGAATGACACTCAAGGCGTGGATTCGTTCTGGATGCGAGCTAAGGGGTTGTCTGGACTTCCGTGGATGGCTCGTTCAGCTGACACGGGGTTGCCAGGTTTCAACGACGAAGGTTTGGCAATCATCCGCTATAACACCGCTAGTACCGCTGAGCCGACAACGCAGCAATGCGAGGACGTGGTGACTGTGAATGAGTTCGACTTTGTACCAACCATTCCTGCAGTTCTCCCGCCAACTGCGTCCGATCGATCGATTATCCAGTTCAACATCACCGCCGCGGGCGGTATCATCTCACTCGATGGTGGAGACTACCACAGCCTTGTTATCCCGGACCAACCTCCACTCCTGACGATTGCCAACGGATCCACAACTGCTGATCTACCAGCCACTGCCAACGCGCGAGCACTGGAATACGGGAAGCACATCGAGCTCGTGGTCGTGAACAGCATGAACGAGCAGCACCCTTTTCATCTACACTCACACGCTCCGTGGGTGGTCGGCAGTGGCCAAGCTTCGATCGAGGACATCAACAGCAACAATCTGCCACCGTTGAAACTGGAAGGGGCCATGCTGAGGGATGTGTACACAGTTCCTCCATGCACCACCGATGAAAACGGGTACTGTACTAACGTGGGGTATCTCGTGCTTCGCTTCACGGCCGACAACCCCGGCGTCTGGATGATGCACTGCCACATCGATTGGCACATGGACATTGGGTTGGCGATGATTTTTGTGGAGGGCGAAAAGGAACTGCAGGAGAAGGGCCCCGACGCGTTTTCCAGCAGTTTGCTCAGTGTGTGCAAGGCCCACGCAGAGTAATGTACTCGAAGCTGATAGCAAAATGCCGTGCATGTTGCATACAACATTGTAATAACCCTTTCGCCTGCCTCTTTGCTTAACTATACTATACAAGCCTAGGTTATTTGTGACTTTGTTGGCACATTATTTGCCCTTTACCAATTTCACGGTACTTATTTGGACAACTGTATTTCTTGAAACAGAATACTACGTAGTATTAATGATACCACGTTGAGTCCAATGAGGTTTGAGTGCTGCTCCGTTGACACATATTCGGTTGTATTAAAATATGGGCTGGCGGCACAACCATCACTAAATTGTTCCGCGTTTTTCTCTTTGACTCAAGCTTCGGATGCAAGGAAAATGGAGCAAACGTACGTTATATACCGGTACGACAATGGTTTGTGGACTATTGCTCGTACCACCCGGTCACACACAAATATCTCGCGAGCTGGCTAGTAACGTTTGGCTGAGTGGCAACGACTTCACTTCCCATTCCATTCGTACTCGTCATTGGTTTCTGGGGAAAGGATGCGTGAACTTATAGAGATTGACGCCGTGACTTGGATTTCGATTGATTTTATTTTTGTGCTTCTTCTAGCATTGTGTTGGCTAGCGGGGTATCACGGTGATACGTTTATCGGATAAAGCTGAATCGACCTTCCATTTCGATGAGGATTTCCCTCTTGTATAGGAAAGAGCCTTTAAAAAATATTCAGTGGACAACACTGACGAAAATGCGCTTGCAGTCACGACGGTTCAGAAAAGCTGTCATTCAAAGGAAAAGCTGGTAGATGAAGTCTTTTGTATGATGGAAGTGGGGGGGGGTCTCTGCGAACAAGTCGTCTCCATTTGAGATTTCGAGAGAAACTCTAGACCACAATGATGTCCATTCTCCAAACGGAGACGGTAAAATCAATCACGAATTTCGCCGAATACTGCAAAAACATTGCATTTAACAGTATAGACGTCGACACATCGACCTACATCTATCGCGCTATTGCATAGCTCAATCACATCATTCTTTTGAATACACATCGACGTTCTCCTTCACTCTATTGAAAATGGACTTGACGAGGCCGAAAAAGCGTCACGACACATTGCAATTTGCCTGCGCTGAGTGAGATCCAGAGTTACTACCCCAGCACTTCGAGCATCATGCAATGGCAATTCGCGATGTTGATGATTACACTTTCGGCCTTCACTGCAGTGGCTCAAACAATGGGTCAAGAAGTGTCCATCCTAGTTGGTGCGGGCTGCAAGTTCTCGAACTACTCGTCACTAGTCAAAGGAACCCCCAATAAACCATCATATCGTCTGGAACTCGACCCTGGACTCGGGAAGGGCATCTATGTGCTGCATTTCACGCAGT
Organism: Phytophthora cryptogea; assembly: GCA_000468175.2. Classification (NCBI taxonomy): domain Eukaryota; phylum Oomycota; class Peronosporomycetes; order Peronosporales; family Peronosporaceae; genus Phytophthora; species Phytophthora cryptogea. The sequence goes on from AUWJ02017183.1 coordinate 9,518, forward strand.
TTAATTTGCCGGATGCTGATATTTTGGTGGTGCGAGCCTCTGATGCCTTGAAAACTGCATCGCCGACGACTATACTGTCGGGTAAGAACGCAACTGGGAAATTCTACTCGACTGCAATTGCTGGAAATGGCGTCACACTTGAACTCTACAAAGGAGACGATGTTGACAAAGACAAATCAACTTCGTGTCGAGGTTTCACGGTTAGTGGTCTGCTGTTTACCCCGAAGGAACTCGTGGAGGAGGCTCAACATTTGCAAGTCGCCGTCAAGGTTCCCTTGACGAATGTCGCCAATTTGACTGACACGGACGATGATGATAACAACGAAAGTGTCTGCGGGACGGATGAATCTGTTGAAGCCGCTTGTGCTCCCAGTTCCACCAACAATGAAGAGGGAGCTGTGATGTTGGCCAAGTCTCAGCCGGTGGCTCGGCTTTCCATCATCAAAGAAAATGGCATGACAATTGCTTACTGCACGGGCTGGTTACTGGGCTGCGAAGGGCATTTGATCACCAACCAGCACTGCATCGGTGATAACCAAGACGCGCTCAACACCAAAGTGGAATTTCATGCTGAATCTGCAAGCTGCGGTGGTGGTGAGAAATGTGATACACGAGGCGGTTGTCCTGGCCCAATTGGTACGACGACTACAACGCTTGTGGCTGTGTCGGAGGAGCTGGACTACGCTCTAGTTCGTCTTGGAGCTAACGGTACTAGTGCGAATTACTCTGCGTTGTACCAGCAGACCGGAGGGTATCTGCAATTTCGAGGCTCTGGACCAGTGCTGGAGGAAAACATTTACATCCCTCAGCACCCGATGGGCTACGGTAAGCGTATCGCGTGGCTCTACAATGGCCAACCTGGTCGAATCGAGTCCCTCACTGTGACGGAATGCCGCAAAGATGATGTGGGCTACTACGTCGACACCCAGGAAGGTTCGTCCGGCTCGCCAATTATTGCTACGAGTGACAACAATGTTATTGCCCTGCATCACTGTGGTGGATGCCTGAACGGCGCCATTCCAGCGCAGTCGATCATCGCTGATCTCACCAAGAAGGGCGTCCTTCCGAATTGCACAGTGGCGGGCAAGTGATCAAGTGCAGTTGGCAATTTGTAAGCAGAGGAAGCAGCACGAAAGCTGCTTGAAAACATGAAAAATACGTCGGAGAGCTTGTATCCTGGACACCGTAAGCAAAACAGAGCTCTCTTCCTTGATACAGCGATAGCATCTCAAAATCATTTCGCTTTATTCACTTGGGTTGACTTGTTAAGAAATTCGCCACTTGGTCTTGAAAGCATTTCTTCTCTTTACAGCTTCGCTTGAAGCGCAACATCGTCGTGGTCCGTGGAAGACGCCAACGCAGCCCACGAATCGAAATCACGACGATTCTCCTTGAGCACACCATCTCCAATCTTGACAGCGTCTTTGCCCAGAAGCATGCGACTGGGGATTGTCTTGCCAACGCATCGACCACTTTTCGTGAGGACTTCGACAATGATTTGCGCTCCCTTGGCCGGATCACCAGGTTGTTTGGCGTCCGTCGCCTCAGTGTTGACACGAGTGATTCGGTTGTGCAAAGGCTCCGTGATCGGCAGGTAGTCTGGAATCGACTTCTTCATTGCACAGAACCCTTTGCCCAGGATGGCAGTACGGAACGAACCAGGCTCAATGATGGTGACGTCAATGCCGAAAGGCTCCAGCTCAGCTCGTAGTGCCAACGTGAGACCAGCAAGAGCGAACTTTGTAGATCCGTAGACACCCATCGTCTTGATACCGATCCACCCGCTAGCTGATCCAATGTTGGCCACGACACCCGACTGCTTCGCTCGCATGTGGGGCAGCACAGCTCGCAACATTCGCAGCGTTCCAAACACGTTCGTGTTAAACTGATTGTACGCTTCTTCGTCCGAGCACTCCTCGATAGCCCCGCCAAGCAAGAAGGCCGCATTGTTGACTAGAATGTCAATACTGCCGTAGAAACTCAGAGCCTCAGCAATCACCTCCTGCAGTTCGGCATCACTCGCCGTCACGTCCAACGCCAAAGCTTTGGCTCCTTGCTCCACGAGGTCTTGGAGTTTGCTGGCATCACGAGCCGTAGCGATGACGCGGTCTCCACGAGCGAGCGCCGCGAGGACGATCTCCTTGCCGAAACCAGAGGAACATGCGGTCACAAGCCACACCTTGGGGCTGTCGACTTGCGAAACACCAGTCATGTTGAGAGAGCGAGTAGTTCGTTCACAACCGAGAGAATAAGAAGTGCGAAGCGTTCATGGCCGCTCGTTTTCCCCGTTCATCTCGAGCGATTTGGATGTGTCCCCGCTTTGGCTATCATGGGCTCACCAAAGACACATCACGAAGGACAAGGCACCCTTCAATAATTGAAGGGTGCCTTGTCCTGCGCGATGTGTTGAAGTTTAATTACGCCAACAAAGACTCATCTGCGAACGTCTACTTGGTCACTCATCTTCTATTTGAACATAGGTCGGATCTATGGCTTGCCGGCGTCGTGGAAGTCCGTGGACCCCGACAGCTCAGCCCACGCGTCTAATTCTCGCTTGTTCTGCTCTAATACACCCTGTCCAAGCTTCACTGCGTCCTTGCCTAGTAAGAGTCGGCTGGGCAATGCCTTGCCGACGCAACGTCCAGTCTTGGTCAACGCCTCCACCAGAAGCTCCGCCGCCTTGGCCGGATCTCCTGGTTGCTTCCCACTGAAGTTCGAAACGTGCGTCGTCAACGGCTTCGTGAGCGGAGCAAAGTCTTCGATCGGGTCCTTGGCAGGAACGAGACCTTTGCCCAAGATCGACGTACGGAAGGCTCCAGGCTCCACCACAGTCACTTCAATACCGAGAGGAGCCACCTCTTCACGTAGTGCCAATGTGATGCCTGCAATGGCGAACTTGGTCGAACCATAAAGCCCAATGCCCGGGATACCTGTCCAACCTCCAGCCGACCCAACGTTTGCGACAATCCCCGACCGCTTCTCACGCATGTGAGGCAGGACGGCTCGCAGCACTCGCAACATGCCAAACACGTTGGTGTTGTACTGGTCCAGCACCTCTTGCTCACTGCAGCATACAAAAACCAAGAGATCGTAAGTCAGACAATCGAGTCAGAAGCCATCACGAGTGTAACCAATGTCTCACCTGCACTCTTCAATAGCGCCTTCAAGCAGATACGCCGCGTTGTTCACCAACACGTCGATGGTACCGTAGATTTCTAGAGCGCGAGCCACCACTTCGTGCAGTTCTTCCTGGCTGGCCGTCACATCGAGCGCCAAGGTCCTGGCGCCTTTCTGCTCCAAGTCCGCGAGTCGCTCGGGATTGCGAGCGGTGGCGATGACACAGTCGCCGTGTGCCAGTGCAGCCAGCACCAGCTCGTGGCCCAAGCCAGACGCGCAGCCCGTCACAAGCCACACTTTGGCACGTGGAGGCACAGGGGACATGATGCAGAGTCTTGCTGGGGTCTCGACGTCGCCGCGGTTGAGTCAATTGAAGAATGAACTCCGTCTTTTACGGCGCGTGCGAGCGATTAACGCGTTTTCTGTGTGCGGCCATTGGGTTCCGTCGTGGAACAGGCTCCTTAGCGTCGCGGTCTGCTTGGTCTTCTTCCCCAAGGCCATCAAGTGCTTTGTCTTGTCACCCGTTGTGTTGAAAAGTGGTAAGAGCCAATCGTATGGTGCACAATCGCTGCCGCGCAATCCGCTTTACGCGCGTCAAGTGTCCTGACAAGTCGACTGATGCTCCATCAAGCACTGCGTCAAGGACTTGTGCTGCATTGAGGTGTGTCTCCTTGTCCTACCGGTTATT
>AUWJ02017186.1:0-16345 GCA_000468175.2 Phytophthora cryptogea
CCTTCAGGTCTGGTTCCAACATATTCGCCGACCTTTCGAGGGAAGCGTGTGTTGTTGGTGGGATTCATCCGACTAAGAAGAGAATTTCATCGTCTTCCTACACGACATCTCCACCAACGAACGTCGTAACTTCTCAAACCTGTCTTCATCATCGTTGTACTCATCCCAAATATACTCGGCTATGATTTTTATCCTAGAGAGACGCGCGCGATGAATTTTTCGTGCATGTGGTAGCATGTCGACTCCCGCGCGATACTGGTTACATTCAGGGCTGTCGTTCCAGTACTGATGCACGTAGTCTTTCTATCACTTTGCATAACGAAGTTCTGGCACCCGGTCCATGGTTTCAGTGCTTTCCTTGGAATCATCAGTCGCTGGCACTTCAACATATTCGCTGTGTTCGGCCGCCTGCGTCGTACTTGGCGTTTCGCTGATGTTCTTGATCATATCATTTAAACCTTGAAGTAAGGACTTCAACTCGCCGAACCCAGTTGTGGAAACATCTGTGCACTCATGATAGTTCGCCGTGTGAGTCCCGTTTTGTATTTTCTCCGTTCTGCCGTCTCATGTTTGAGAGCTTCCACAGTCGATACCTCTTATGCCTTCAAGTGTCGCACTACCGCATGAAATCGCGTCCGGAGCCAAGGAGCCGCCCAGCTGATTCTCTTTTCGATCGAGTAGGTCATCCAGGAAATATCTCGTGACTGTTTCGGATTTCTCGCTCGGTGCCCAACCCGCCCACCACTTCACAAGCGTCAGTGACCACCGACAATTTTCTGGAGCAAATATGAATCGATCTTGCGCACCACCTTTTCGAAAACAGTGCGATGTAAACCAAATTTCGTCACCAAGCAGGTTTCGATTGATCCCTGCAGCCTCCGCGATGATGTTCAAAATCTGGGTGAGGTTGATATCTGACATCGGCGAGCCCCATTTATTTTCCACGTTAGCGAACGAGTCTCCGATGGCCAAAACCGTCGACACTTTTCTTCGCTTCTTGGATGTGCCGCGCGGTATCTTCGTCAGCGATGGGAACGCGTAACCACTGTCACGCCAGGTGTACTACACCTGCGTTCGCACATGCGTAAACCACCTATCCAAGAAAGCTAACGCTTCAGCTGCCCGTTGTTCATTGGTAAGGTGATGGGGCGAGTACGTCCGACTACAGTGCTGGCGGTTAGTATACTGCCCCTTGTTTTTCGCAATATTTAAACCAATACGAGACTTTATTGCATGTGGCAGGGACTACTGAAAAGCGCCCGTTAATTTGAAGCGAACACCACTCGATTCAGGTCGAACGGATATGTAGTCTTGCTGCAATCGTGAAAAAGGTGAAGTTGAAGTTGGCAGCTTCGGCGGTTACTGTACTGCCAGTTCGACTAAAGCGAGACCTACAGCTAGTTAGACGCTCCTATTGCGTTCAGTACTTCGCCTTAGCGCCACGAAGTTTAGTGTAGCGATGCAGCGCCTCCGGCGTCGACAGCATCAGCTTTGTAATGAGGTCGTTTCCGATCGCTGCCCAAGAGGCCTGAATTGTATCAATTAGGTCTTCTCTCGTCCGAAAATGCCGTCCTTGAGCGTAGACGGCACGCGCGAGTACTCCCCATACGTTTTCAATGGGATTTAGGTCCGGTGACTTGGCTGACCAGTTCATCACATCGACCTTTTCCTCCTTCAAAAACGACTTCGTGGCGACCGAGGAGTGAATGGACGCATTTTCCTGCTGAAAAACGCAGTCTCGACCGTACACTCGGCTAATGAATGGCAGCAAATACTCAGAGAGCGTGTAAATGTACCGCCCGCTGTTTTGATTGCCCTCCAAAATCACCATTTCCATCTTGCCACCAGCACAAAATGCAGCCCAGACCATGACGCTCCCACCGCCACTTTGACGAGTAGAGTAGACTTCAGGTTTGCGGCGCAAATCGTGCCAGTAGTTCTGTATACAATCCGGTCCATCTAGATTGAACTTCTTTTCGTCTGAGAAAACGCAGGTTTCCCAGTTTTCTTCACCCCACGTCACCTTGTCACGTGCCCACTTGAGACGAGCCTCCTTGTGCATCTTTGTTAGCACAGAGCAAGCTTTACGCTTTTCATATTTCATGTTAGGGTCCGTTTGTAGGATTTCACGAATCCGCCGTGCACTTACCGGTAGCTCTAAGGCCCTTTTGAGCTCGCCAGAACTGGGCTTGCCTTTCGAAGCTTCAGGCCCTTGTTCAGGTACAAGCATGCGTTCTGTACTGAAAGCCAAAACATCTTCTATTGGTAAAAAAAATCGAAGGGTACTGTGTACCAGTTTGGGTCTGTTGCGATCTGGCGCGCAGTTCAGACCTAACGAACGGAGGTGTTCTGGGTGGAGCACAATTGTGCGAGAGCGGCCGTGCTTTTATATACCATTCATTTCACGCATTTCACTCTTCCAAATGGACCCCGAAGCCGTCGCTGTCACCGTAGTGCTACTCAGTGCTTACACAGCAGCTCTAGCTGCTGCTACGGTTGACAAGCGTCGTTGCAGGCGTCCACCTACTGGTGTCTCCACCTTCCCTACCACTACGTTTGAGGATGCAATGGCAAAGCTAGAGCAGTCTGGATTTTGGTCTGAGCCGCTTCAAGTCGGCGTTTTACGTCTCCGTCCGCGAAGCGCAGACGCAGGAGCTCTGCGACCATCTCGTTTGACCATTTGAGACGCTTGGCCGCCTTCATCTTCTTGGGTGACGTGCCTGACTGCGCGGCCGAGGGTTCCGCAGTCCCCTTACTGCTGTGCGTGCAGGCGTTCTGATCTTCCATCAAAATGCCAAGTGAGATACTTTGAGCTCTACACAGAAAGATTGGATGGCCAGAGAGATGAGCTTAAGTTTTACTTGAACAAGGTGTAGAACGGATAGGACCGATGGTCAGGACGAGCGCAGACATCTCCTAACTTTACCCTAACCCGCTTGCTGCGCTGGGTCACAGCATCCGTTCCACCACCTGAACCAGGGCCTCACGGAGCAGTCGGCGGTGAGCTGTCGGTGTCAAATTCTTGGGTTGTTCGGGCCTTTTAGACCTCGCGTAGCTCTCTGGATCAGCTAGGAGCGCGTGTACAACTGGTCGAGAGCGACGTACGCGCTGCGCTATTGCTCGCTCGCTTAGTCCTGCCTCGTGAAAGGCTATTATACGATGTTGCTCTTCTAGGGTGAGCTTGGTTCCTCTAGGCATGCTGGTAGTACCAATACATGCACACACAATATGTTAGTACACTTGCACTTGTTCGATACTGAACATCATCATATTAAAGGAACACGCCAAAGCAACGCGTCCTTGGCTGTAAAAAACGCACCGGTAGTATACTAACCGCCAGCCTCCTCAAGCAAAGGAGGCGTTTTTTCCTGTGGTAGGGGAGGAAATGGTCGATTGACCTGAATCGAGTGGTGTTCGCTTTGGTTTAACGCGCGCTTTTCATTGGTCCCTGCCACAACAGACGCTAGGCCATCTCCATGGCGGCGTCAAGTCGAGCCACGTGTGTACTGTCGTTCTATTGTACTGTCGCCGTCTATTGTACCATCGGCTTCTATTGTACCATCGTTCTTTGCCCCCCCCCCCGCTCTCAAACGTTGTATATTGCGTAACAACATGCGAGGTTTGGACCTTTCTTAACATGATGTATACTACACCATGTTAAAGACCGTGGAATGAACGCAGTTAGGAGGAAAAAAGCAAGGAAGGGGCCATATTTTGCGAAGATCTGTCAGTAAATTGATTGATAAAACATGCAGGGATTAGATACATTGATTTGTGGCTAGACAGCTGGACCTCGTGGCTGCGAGAGCGTAATTTCAGGTCAGTTAGCAACACAGGAGAAGAAGTGAGACCTGAAGAACACGAAAACATTATGGCCAGGCAGGGTGCCAAGCAAAATGAGAAGCATGTTTCCATTTAATCGCGAAGGTAGTAAAGGCGCGTAGGCGTGTCAATGCGCAAGAACAGTCGGTTGCTACAAGTATTGAATCCAATTGCTAAAGCACGAAGGCATAGATGTGCGAATATGTTTTTCCTTTGTTCGTATTAATTAAACAGGCCAATTTCACTTGCTGTATAAACAACATATTTAGCAACTTGACTGGGCGATCGACAAAATAGGACAAACACACACACAAATGCAGTGAGCACATACACATCATGTGTGCCACACAGATAATAATCTGGGGTGTGGTCAGGCGGAAGGACGAGGACCGTCCATCCCGCGGCTGGTCCCGCCCCCCAACAAACGATCTCACTTCCAAACTTTCATCCAAGGGCGCTGCACCACAACACCAAGGGCGCGGCGTGCCACGGTCAGAACGAGGCAGGCTCAGCTGCGCTCGCCGACACCTTAAGCCTATGCGAGGCGTATAGATGGGGCTCTGCCTTGTACCAGCCTAGCTGATGGCTTGAAGGTGTCGGTTGGGCCGACGCTGTGGCTGGCACGTACAAAGGGTTTGACTCAAGTGTAAATCGATAGCCTTTATTTAACTTATGTAATGTATGCATCTGCACTTGATCGTGTCTGTTAATCTTCCTTTGCTTCTGCTTCAATGTAGGCGAATTCTACCTTGCGTCGTTTACGTTGCCTGTACTTCTTTAGTTCTCCGGAAGGGAGGTTGGACGCAGGTTCCCATGTAGGCTTCCGTGAGGTCAAGAACAGCACCTTTCCGTTGATGCGCTAGTCATCGAGAATGGTTCGCATTTAATATGTGGGTTTACCCTTAAGGTCGACGCCAACATGTAAGGCCCACTCGGACGCGCCAGCATCAACACCATGCTGAGCAGCCTCGATGAGACGGGCCTTAGTGATGTGCGCTTGACGGACGGCATCGAGCAGCCGCTTGATTGCGACCGCCACGTCGGTGGTTTTGCCCTTTTGAATAAGACCCCATTTCTTAAAATACCGGGCCGCCGCCTCATCTAGGCGACCCCACCAGCGCGCTTGTAGGTGACCCTTGCGCCAGTCGAAAAAAGCAGGGGCCGCGGTGGAGAGGGCTGCTTTGCGGTCGGTGGGGCTTGTCATCTTGAGTGCGGATTCGATAATATGTACTGAAAAAATAGGAAGAGATCTAGTGGTTTCATTTCCACGCATTTATTAATGGAGAATTGGACAAAGTGTACCCAACCCCAACGTAACCAACATGGCATTATGGTTAGCAAGTACAGTCCCATCGAATCCCTGCCAAACACTACTCAGTACTAAGCGCATGTCCGTTCGTTCGTGGACGACCAGCTGCAATCCGCGAACTGGTAGTACGCGTTCGACGGCGTTTCCTGACAACCGTGCGATTGACAAGTGTCCGCTTCCCATCCAATCATGTGTAGCTATTGAGTTGCAATGCGAACATTAGATGAATGCAGATTGTGAACCTGAAAAAATACTTGCATCCACACGTTATAGCAATGCGAACATTAGATGAATGCACATTGCGAACTTGAAAAAAATACTTGCATCCACACGTTATAGCTACCACATCAACGCTCCAGCCGCCGTCGGGTTGCCCCCCCAACCTCCATTCGTGCGTAGTTGGCTCCCATTTGAGCCGACACAGGTATATTTCTTGACTGCGCCCCAGCTCCGGTAAATTCACTCGAACGCAAGATCGTGAAAGAACTCGCACCAGGTTCGGGTTGGGAGAAACAAGCAAGAACTCGATACTCGATCGGGTGGGAGTCATGTCGATGAGAAGTTTACGCTGACGAAACTCCTTGACCCGCGCCTTCAGCTGTGATGCCTCGGGTACTTCTTTGAACGTTCTTGGAATCACCGACTCGTGCCCACAACAATCCGCCAGCAGCTGTAGTAGCGCTCCAATCTTATGCTTCGTCCGGAGTGCGTAGTCACGCTTAATTAAGCGGTTGAATTGTTCTGCGGGGTTGTTTGTCGTCGCGTATCCGATTGGCGTATGGTAACACTGCCAGCGCCAAAACTCGCTCGACACCCATACGCTGTTGAAGTAGCTTCGAAAATCAGCCAATTCCGGTTCACGTGACCATTTGGCTAACACGATCGCAACTTGTTCGTCATATACATCCTGACTTGAAGCGAAGTGAAGGTCGTAGATGTTTGCAAAAACGCGTTCACACAAGTAATCTGGCACACTTTTCAACTTCTCATGAACCTTTGCCGTCACATGATAGAAACACATCATGTACTTGAAGTCCGAATCCACTCCGAAAACTTGGTCAACAACGTTTTGCTGCACAACTTCCGCGTCAGCAACAACGTACTTGAGCAGTAGTTGTTTTCCGGTTACGCTGGTGAAACCCTTGCTGAGTGCCGCAATCGCTTTCGCATACAGCACCTCTAACCACTGGGATGGGATGAACATTGCGACCAGGCGGAAAGATCGGCACCGGCCCGATACGCCGCACACAATAACAGGATATCCCACCTGGTTCGGCTTGAAGGTCGCGTCCATGTGAAACACGAAAAATCCCGGATCGCGATCCGCGTTGCGAAACAGTCGCTTGGTGGTTAGGCCAACCAAAAAAGGATTTGCATCAGAACCATTTCCAACATCCGGCTTGCCGTGCGCGTCTCGCGCCCAAGCGACTGGGTGTCGATAAATACAGCTTCCAGGTCGATGATATTTACGAGGTTGATGTAATGTGGTGTGGAACACACAAATCAAATTTAGAGTACTGTAGAACTCCGAATAAGTCTGGTATCGCACTTAGGATAGCAAATAGTGAGATCAAGAAAATTTTGTATTTCGGAGATTTGCAGTCAGTCGATATTCGAGCGAACACCTTGGATACAAGTCAATTTGAATGCACCGCCCTTCTTCATGGTTTAATTGCTGCATACAGCTGAATACCGAGTGAGAGGCACACGAATACAATTGCGGCCAACAATAGCAGTTTCTCAAGGCGTGAGGCCTCCGCAAACAGCGACAGTGACGTGCTTGATTCCCCCTCTTCTTCTTGATGGTCTCTTTTTGTGACTGACTGGAGAGCTCTGCCCGGTCGAGGTTTCTTCGCTCGACGAACGGTGCCTTCTGGGGTAGAAAATTCATCGATACTGTGTCCTGTACGGATTTTCCATGCCCGTTGCGCTTTGATATACCCTCGCACCCATTGAGCCTCCTTCTCGTCCATGCGGCTCCGTTGGCGCCGCATTTCGTGCAGGTACAGACCCTCACGAGGCTCTGTCGCGTGAAGCCGCCATTCGTCCACCTCAGTCTCGCTATTGGCTAGATCATCGTCGCTTTCGTCGTCTGCGTGCTGGTAATCGCTATCGCTTTCGTCGTCGCCGGAATTGTTTGCACTGAGTCCTTGCTTCGCTCTTCTCTCTCCTGCTGCGTTCAGGCTGCCTGTCCGCTCGTCGACAGCATCGCGCTTTGTGGATGCTCTCAGCAGTTCTTCGAGGGTGGCAGGCGGGTGCTCGTGATGACGAGATACAAAGTACGTTGCGCTTCCACCGACAGCGACAGCGTCCATGCTGTTTGCTGCAGCGCGAACCTCCTTCCTTGTCTGTAGTCTTCTTGGATTGTGTGCGGTGTTGGTTGGTTTCCACCGCCCCCTCGCCAGTCGAAAAACATCGTGAGCTGCCTCTTCAGCATGTTGAAAAACATTTACAGCTTATGATCTCCTAGCTCGCTATCTCTGAGTATATGGAGAAGCTCAAACGATCGTAGGTGATGACCCCGGTGCGCGCTTGTAGCATTGTGGCGAAGGCTCGCCCTTTGCTGTAGGGCTGAGTGCCGAGTTAGCACCGCCTGACGCCGCAGCTCGGCCACCACTGGCCACAGAATCGTCCACAACTGGCCCTCGCGTCGGAGATAGCGGTGGCGTTCCTCTTCCAGTCCGTCTGTTGTCCATTGACGACTCGGAGACCGACGGCATCATGAGACCTCCATTGCCACCACCACCAACGTGCTGCTTCTTCCCTAGTATCTGCTGCGTTATGATCTCGCCGCGAATGAGCAGGAAGATGCGGTAGAGCACTGACGCGAGCAGAACGGAGCCGAGCATCAACGTGTAGAAGACCGTGGGCAGCACCACATTCGGTTGGACCTCTCCCGTCTTCAACTCCTCGTTCGCTACGTTGGGAATATCGTTGTGTGTTGTGCCTGTCGTGGCGGTGGCCGCAGCTTCCGCCGCCTGTACATGTTGTCGCTCGAGCTCTGTCTCAAGTAGGTGGATGGTTTCCAAGCGACTCTCGGCGATGCGCGTCATGTTTTCCACCTGAATATATGCAGCAACCAATGCTCATCAGACTCCAACTTGCAACAACAATGCACAGGTCGCAAGCTCAGCCTCGTACCTGCAGACGCAGCGCCATCACGTCGTCCTTGAGTCTCTCGCGTTGCTGGGTGAGCGCCTCGATTTCCGGACTCATCATCTGGTGCAGCGCGAAGGTGCCCACGACCCCCACCATGAGCAGCGCCACGATCACCATGAGGCCGCCAGCAGCTCCACTCGTCGGCAGGCCCAGCGGCACACGCGCGAGACAGCGTCGGGCACGCGGGAAGCGCCGTTGCAGCGCCCGCGAGCAGCCAGAGGTGGCGGTCGAGGCCGATGGCAGGCCGCCAGAGCTGGAGACCGAGTCCGAGAGGAACGGGCGTCCATCATCTGCGATGTTGATGGCCGTGCTGGGCGCGGGGGCAGCGGCGGCGGCAGCAGCGGAGGTGGAAGACATGGAGCAGCGAGTCCTATAGCGTTTCTCCCAAACTGAAAATAAATGGCCTTTTTGGGGTTTGATTACGCACAATTAGCAAAGCTGATCCATTTCCTCTTGCGCTTGTAGACGACTGCTGCTGTGTTGTTGCCTTTTACCTACACCCCATGCGGATGGACATCCCTTCAACAACGTAGCAGTAAGCTTGATGGCCCCAAAGCTGCGCGCAGTTTAGTTTAGCGACGACGGCCTCGAGGACTACTGCGGCCACGGCTCCGACTTCGGCTTGGGCTGCGACGGCGTCTTGAAGAGCTGCCACGCCGACGGGAGCGAGACTTCGAGCGGGACCGAGATCGGTCGGAGGACACCGAACGAGAACGCGACTGGGAGCGCGAACGGAAACGACGACGGCGCGGACTACGCGAAGCTCCGGACGAAGCGGTGCTGGTACTCCGCCCACGACGTCGATCCTTTGGAGACGCACTGCGGAGCTTGCGCTTGCGGGATTCCGTCCGCAGGTCTGCAGCAGGGGGCCGAGAACGGCGAGGAGAGAGCGAAGACTTGGGCTTCTCTTCTGTTTTTGCTCGAACAGGTAGCGCAGCTGGGAGACTCTCGTTTTCCACTTTCTTCACAGAAGATGGCTCTTCCTTCACTTCCGCCTCTTCAGTGTTGGTCTTCTTGACGTCTTGTTCCTTTTCAGCGGTTGCGCCGGCACTCGTTGCGTCATTAGCGTTCTCCTTCTTAACCGGCTTGTCATCATCCACAGCAGTAACAGATGCGGAGCGAGCCGAAAGATTCAAAACCTTGTGCTCGCCCTTGAGGACAGCAGAGCGAGCTGGAGATACACCAACCGATAAATCTTCCACCTTAACACGGTCTGTGGTAGGCTTTCGGATCCGAGCGCGACCACCATCCGAGTCCGACCCAGAGCTAGAATCTGAGCTCGAAGAACGGGAACGTGAGCGCTTCGACTTCTTTTTCTTCGCGCTCGAACCCTTGCTCTTTCGCGCCGTCCGACCGCGCGATCGAGAGCGAGAACGACTGGAGCTGCTGGCACGCGACGAGCCCGAGCTGGAGGACGCCATGGATCGACGTGGCTTCGCATCGTCCCGCGCACGACTGCGTTGATCGCGGCTACGACGATCCGCAGGAGATCTCGTCGCTCGAGCCGATCTGGACCTCGACCTGGAGTGGTGAGGAGAGCGAAAGCGTTCCTGTCTCGCCTTCATCTTTTCCTCCCTCTCCTCCCTCTCCTTCTGCTTCTGTTGACGCGCCTCCTCTCTCTCTTTCCACTCTTTCTCCCTCTTCTCGTTTCTCTCCTGACGGCGTCGCTCTTGCATCTCCGGATCGAAACTCTCGCCCGCCACGTAATCCGTCGCAATGCCGAACGCGTCCTTGATCCTCTTGTTCTCCTCCTCCTTCCTCTTCTGTCGAGCGTGCGAGCTCTCCACGTCCTTCGTCTTCCCCTTCCCTCGCTCGCCTCCGTCATTCAGTCGCGCCAACAGTCGCTCGCGCTCTCGCGTGACCTTGTCCTGGATCTCCTCAACATCGCAGCCCCGGTCCTCCATCTCCAGCGACATCTCCAGCAGCTGCAGCTCCACCTTCCGCTTCTGCTCGTGCAGCAGAATGTCCGCGTTGGGCGGAGGTCGGTGTCTCCCGCCCCCACGCGCGCCAAAGTCCCCCGACGAGCCCCCGCCACGTTGATTGCGCTCCAGCGTCTGCCGCGTGCGAGACGCGCTCACGTGGCTCAGGTTGCGCTGCACGTAGCCATTCGTGCCGGAGCCACGCACCGTCCGCAGCCCGATACCGTTGTACATGGCGCCACTGGTCTTGCTTTGTTGGGCTTTAGTGGGCTGGATGCTTAAACCGTCCTTCTAAGTACGACCACACCATTCGCACACCAAATAGCTCACTGGATTATCCAAGCAGAATCCAATTTGCCACCGAACAAAATCGGATTTTCAGTTGTGCTCAAATGATTACAGCATTCGATTAACCACACCACTCGCACCTCAAAATAATCCACTGCGTCGGCAAGTTGTAAGTATCCACTCTTGGAAACATCCAATGCTGACGCTGCAGGTGGGGCAGTGTGGGAATCAGTTGGGGCGCGCCATGTTCGACAAGCTCGCGGCCGAGGAAGAGACGGCCGTCGCCAGCGCGGGGGGCTCGGCCTTCTTCCGCTCGTCCGAGGACGTTTGCAGCGACCGGTCGGTGGTTCGCGCCTCCAACCGGCGCAGAGCTCGCGCTGTGCTCGTGGACATGGAGCCCAAAGTCATTCAGCAGTGCTACAGGACGACAACAGCCACGTGGGAGTACGGACGTACGAACGCATTCACGAGACAAAGTGGATCAGGCAACAACTGGGCCAGCGGATACAGGACGCAAGGCACACAGGCGGAGAGCGAGTTGCTGGACCTGCTGCAGTCGGTACGTGGACTGAGTTGTGGTGGATACGTCACAACCAGCTGATGCAAATACTTAACTTATGTTGCTCTTGTGTTGCAATAAGGAAGCGGAGCGGTGCGACCTGCTCAAGGGGTTTCTGACACTCCAGAGCGCAGCAGGAGGCACGGGGTCTGGACTGGGATCGTTTCTCACTGAAAAGCTGGCGGACTTTTACCCATCGACCTCGTTGTTAAACGCTGTGGTATGGCCATACCAGTCCGGAGAAGTGATCGTGCAAAACTACAACACGATGCTCACCATGGCAAGCCTCGCCGACGCTGCGCATGGCATTTTCATGCTCCAGAACGACGTCGCGAGCCTCATATGCCAGAAACTGCTGCGCATCTCACATCCTTCGTTCGACGCGATGAATGAAGTGCTAGCGACGCACCTGGCTTCTTCGTTCCTGCCTGTCAATTCCTCTTCTGCTAGGGCTCTTGACCCAGTGCGCGAGATCTGTGAGCGGCTATGTCAGCACCCGGTACGGTCGCCAAATACCTGTTATAATATGTGCTGTATTGTACTTCGCTGATTGTTTTTTTTTTTGCTTGGCTTTAGGGATTTAAACTTCTTGATATCAAGATGGTTCCGTTGATGCCACACAGGTCGAAGAAATTCAGCACGCACTCTTGGACAGGAATCGTGAAGCAATTGCACCAGGTTCGTCTTGAAGAAATGCCACTCATTGTGTTAGTCAAACAGCTGTCTTATCGTTATTGACACAGATGCAAGTTGCAAATGCAGCGTTTGAAGAAGGTGTTGACTGGGATACAACCTTGGAAACAGAGCAGGGCAAAGCACTTAACCGGTCCCTTGGCACTATGCTTGTTCTACGAGGTAACCAAATCCAGCGGACCGACACAACCGCATTTTCGGACCCAAGAATGTATGCATCATGGACTACGGATCCATTTCGATGCTATCTGTCAAACTCAAACTTCAACTCCTACGACAAAACAGGCACTTTGATCAGGTACCAATTTTATAAGTGCTAAGGGCAATTTGGCAATTTGTCTAATCCAGCACCCTACTATTGTTTTGAATGCAGCAACTCAAAGGCCATGCTGCAAACATTGTCTATCACAATGGATAAGGCGTACGAAATGTTCTCTCACGGTGCATATCTGCATCAGTATGAGCGCTATGGTATTGACCGCGAATTTTTCCAAGAATCTTTTCTCCGAATAGACCAAGTCACTCAGAACTACGCGTCGCTGTGAAAATGTGAACAGCATGGTAAGACTGTTGGTACGATTTCATCATCTGCTTCTGCTAAGAGTATAAATGCTGCACGCATTAGCATGGCGACTAAGCTAACGTTATGCTTGTTGTCACAGAGCGGAAGGTGCCTGGGTAAACAAACCGTTTGTCTTTTATGGCCAACAAGCTGAGGATCACGAAACCCGACAACTCTTCATTTTTACGAGGACGCATCTCATTTGTACGTGCCTACGGAGGTATGCATTTGTTGGAACGGACTATCAACACTTGACTAACCACAGCATCCTGGGTCGCTCGCTTTCGCAGGCTTCTCGGAAAACACAAACAAGGCTTGGGATCTTATGGCTCCAGCGCGGACATCATTTCGAGCGGCTCAAACGTCTCCAACAGGGCGATGACACTATCGTCCAACTCCAGCTCGCCTTCTTGCGCAACGAATTGGCCGTGGCTGTCCATGTATTCGCCGTTGTGCGCCACGGCCTGATTGGTGTTGGGAATAAGTGAAGGGGGTGTCATCGACGGCTCGTATACTTGCGGCATTTGGTGTGGGGAGCGCGGATGGTCGCTCACAATCTCGATCGTACTCTCGGACTTGGTAGGGCTCGCTGCAGCTTCCGCTTTCCTTCTCCGCGCAATTTTCTCGCGGTATTTCTGCGCGTGCGTCATGGTCTGGCGTGTGGTTCGAGTCCCGATGTGTGCAGCGATGGTTTTCCACGGACCGGAAGGGTAGCACTCGAGCGCCTCCAGGAACAACTCGTGCTCCTCGAGAGTCCAGGGCGTGCCTGCGCGTTTCGTGGGCAGTGAGCGGGCCTGGTCCTGGTTGGGTGCCAGTCTAATGAGCTCCTGGTCTTTTTGAAAGTACTGACTTTGGACGCGTGGTGTGATGGTCATGCCGAATCCGTCAAGTAGAAAGCCGCGGTGGACTGAGTAGTAGTGTGGTGGTGTCACTTGGAGTTGACAAATGCAAGAATGAGCAAGACAGAGCTCAATGGACTGTTCACTATTATTGAGTTGCTGATTGCAATCGTAAATGGCTGGGACATGGGGGGCAGAAATCGAGCGCTTTGACATGCCGATGTCTCGTAATAGAGCGGGCATTGGGGGCGGGACCTGCACAATTGAACTGCAGCAGATTGAGACTTGCTTGGTTTCCGGAAAAATCCAGGTTTCAGAGGGCTGATTGGATATTATTTAGCGGATGTTCGATTAGTGAGGCGAAATTCAATTCTGATCGTCGATTTGAGCCTCATCGAGTGTGAGCCCACTACATACCTCTCCGACAAACTGCCTCTGTTGACAACAGGGTCGTTGGCTCAGCGTGGCAAATCCTTACCGCGTCCGTCACCGGGTCGGAAGTGAGATCCGCCCTCAATGCACAAACATGTACATTTATTAAATGGGGAATCGATTCGGTGCTTGCACTCGACAGCTCTTTGTTCGGTTCGGCCCTCTAAATCAGCGCCCATACAACGTGCCAAGAAGAACCTTGGTGACACATGGTGAGCAGTGGAAATGACAGCATGGTGAGGTGCCAACACTCGAGCACAAGGAAGCTCCTTGAAGGAACCAATTGGGGCTTTCATTCGCTCTCAATAATCTTTCATCCAGCTGCACCTGAGTGCATGTGTGGATAACTCACAACCTCTGACCGCACGGTGTCGGATAAACCAATCGCGTGCAGAACTCGTGCCTGATCTTATAGCCTGGAAGTTTCAATCACCAGCAAGCTTGCGACACCGGCTATATATGTAGTAGGCAGTCTGCTCCTAGCAGCAACATGAACTTGTCGCTGTGAAGAACGGCCTTTGACCATTCGCAGCTGCGCAGGACGGCGTGTATTGTATTTTCCACGGAGGAAAGCAAGGGAGCGGAACGGTCTGATGCGCGCGCTGTTTGCCATTTCGTCACCGTTAGCACCGAAATGCCGCGGTGTGGTTGTTGAGCTCGTGACGAACTGCTGTTGAAGCTCAACTCGCCATCGCGCACTGAACATTATCGGACGCTGAAGATGCACGAGCGGCAATAGCTAAGTTGTTGCTGCGTCGATCTTCCTGTACGGGCGACATGTTGAGTCACGGGTGTACCGTTTTTGTTTCTTACAAAAACCAAGACAAAACATGATATTCTTGAGTGATGGTCATCGGATTTTGAGCCCATCACGGGATTAACACCGAGCGGGTATTAACCAATCAGAAGTCCCGAAGACGACCGATCCAAAATATCATGTTGAGAACGTCCACATTCGCGCGATCCCTTGCTTGACGTGCAGCGCCACTCATGTCTTGGCAAGAGGTGCATGTATTATGTAGTACATGTACACCATGCTACCAGACACGGAGAAGCTTTTCAAGGGACGTCCCAGAAACCGTTTGGTGCTGTATGTTGCCTTCGATATTGAGCAGCTCCGCGAGGATAATGCGAATGGTGGCACTGCTCGCTGCCGCATTTTCAGCGTCTACGCGCCCGCGACTGGTAAATTGTCGCTTGAAGTGGTGAAGGCTCTCTACAGATGTCCCAAGGGCTTTGGATTTTCGGCGACCAAAGCTGGTACAGCGATCGTTTGCTCGTTGAGCAACTGCAACTCTCCACAACAGCCTGCCGTTCTGGTGATCGATTACAGTAGTCGAGCCGCGAAGGTTCGGGAAAATGACAAAACGTGGGGATTGAGAAAATAATGATTATTGTGGCAAAATCTGGGATGATTTCAAAATATATTGCCAGATTTCCAGGTGAAGATATAAATGACAAAATTTGGTGTCATTTTCTTTAGTGGTACATGTTTGATGGCGGTTTACTATTATAACATTTTATGAATCGCATACCCAATTACAATGAGGCCTTACGAAACATGAAGCAAACTTAGAATTCGTATAAGAGCTTTATAATTTCATGCTCGCGTACACGAGTGCATGTTCACTGGCTAGATGCAAGCAAGCGTTTGCAAACTAGAACTTGGAGAGCTTTCTTCAAGTGTTCAGTCGTGTCCACAGTGTGGACTCCACACTATGGTTTTCGATTCGATTGCGCAAATCAGCCTTGGGAACATTCCCCCATCTTTTGCAGCAGCTTTCCTGCCCTGAAATATAGTGGTTCGAAGTATACATTTTACTAGTATGTTCTAGTACAGTACAAAAATGAGAGCTCAACGAAAAGTGTGGTGAGTTTTCACTCATGCGCGAAGACGGCAATACGCCGGGTTCGCAAACAAGCTATATTCTTCTAGGCGGCAGCGTGACGAAGATGCTAGGTAAGGCGCCTTTAAAAGAACAAGCGCGAACGAGTGCGCAACTAACTACAAGACACTACATCGCCATCGAGCACGGACACTTTGTGACGTCGTCGAAAAATAATGACAAGTCCTGCTGTGTTTTCAGTCGCTTGAAAGTCTGGCAATATATTGTGAAATCACCCCAGGTTTTGTCACAATAAGTGTTTTTGTCATTATTTTCTCAATCCCCCAGGTTTTGTCATTTTCGGCCGAAGGTTCAGCAGGACAAGGAGGTTCTTGAGGGCCACGGAACTCACAGATGCTAACCGGAATGGGAATTTACCTCACCGAAATCTTGTAGGAACTGTGCGACTGGCTCCCATCCGTGTCAAGCAGACGATGTTATCAACAGTAGTTCGAGACAAGCATCGAGTGGCTTCACAAGTTTGTGCTCGTTTCGGGGCTAAACGCCCCTTTGCTCTCATTTACTCAGTATCTGCACTCTAACCAAATAGCATCTTGTTGTGTTCCCCTGAGGCGATCTGGGTGCTGCTCGTTTCTGGCGACACAAATAAAGCTCCTGACACCTCGTCACTCATTAGACACTGAGTACAGCGGTGTATTATTTTATTGCAGGGATTCAACACTCGTGAGATAATGATGATCCTGGTTCATCGTTGCTGGAGCTCGCGCTGCGGTGGATTCCGCGAACGGATCGAGTACTATCATTCTTGCTAAGAACTGACACGGCTCAAACGCCTCCAAAAGTGCGACGACACTGTAGTCGAATTCCAGCTCGCCTTCTTGCRCAACGAATTGGCCGTGGCTGYYCAYGYATTCGC
>KV740779.1:0-20825 GCA_000468175.2 Phytophthora cryptogea
TAGCTCACCGGGCACGCAATAATCGTCGAATCAGTAGCACCACAGTCGCCGCGGTCACCTGGCTTGCCTTCTCCGTTGCTTGTAGTGTATCCCACGTAGCAGGTGCATACACCCGAAGTCAAATCGCATCGACCACGGTTAGAACAAGCCTCGTTTTCCTTTGAACCAACTTCTGCCTTTGAGATAGTTAGCTTCGGTGTACTTCCAATCCCTGCGTGTACCAGCAGTGACGGATCTCCAACAAGTAAAGGCAACCTGTGACGTCAGGTAAGTAGTACACCGACAATGCACAGTTAGATATCATGGTAGCCAGAGCAATGTCGAAACACAATGAAGAAAACGTACGCTCCGAAGTTTTGTGTGAACTCAACTGTGACCATGTTACCGTCTGCAGTGCACATGGTTGTGCTGGTGCCACCAAAGAGCACATTAACTGTTTGCAGCGTGTGCAGTGCCTTCAGTACAGCGAGCGAAATACAGTGGTCAATTGCTGAGGAGAAAACAAAACCGAGACTCAACGCAGCGCATCGATAACTACTTACGTTAAGCTTTTTGCTCACAGTATCGGCATTATCGGAAGCGTCAATACGAGCTGTCGTTTGGCCTCGGTACGATAGAGTTAGAGTCCCGCTCTACACCAACATGGAGTAAGTTAAACTAAAAACGATTTTTCGTCGTGACATATGGACGTACCGTTGCCGAACAAAACACTGTTTGCTTCTCGTTCTTCTGAAACCCAAAAAGCGAGTCCGTTGATGCCCCTGTAAGCGGATCGTCACCAGTGGGGCATAGACCTATTCAACCAAACTCGGTCTCTTTGTCAGTGGCAGCTAGCACCAATATAATACTAGTACAAAACTTACGCGTGGAGCAGTCACCTCCCCCATAACCTTCTTCACAAACGCAACCATGCACCATTTCGCTGTCCCACACAGATTGGTAGACAACTGCAGGTGGCAGACCTTTGTCCTTCCGCTGAGCGTGGAGCTTCATGGATCGGCATTCGCCGTGCTTGCCGCAATCATTCGGGCAGCTCACTAGATAACACACGACGTCAAAAGCAGCAGCAATAACTCTTCAAACATACACCGTACATCGATTGCATGCAAGACCCGTAAATCCATAGTCGCAAGTGCACCCCCCCGTAGCGTGATCACAACTGCCTCGGCTCGAGCATAAGGCCATTTGATGGGCTTTGTCGGTCGCAATCGCGAGGTCGTTCCATGCCAGCCCCATCGGGCAGGTGCCTGCACCATAACCAGCATAGTTACATTAACAAGTGCTGCTTCCCAAGCGCCAGAACTTGCATTGACACAAATGCACGCACGTCGAGAGCAGTCGCCTCCCATGAATCCTTTGTAGCACGAGCAGACGTAGCCATTCCCTTTGGTGGTGCACGTGCCATGGCCACTGCAAGTATTGGGGCAATCTGCTTGTACATTCTGCAGCAGAACCAGAGCGAGCACTACGAGGGAGTGCAGCCGTTGAGTCATCCTGAAGTGGCGTACGTCGCTTCAAGATCAGATTGTGTGGTTTACGCAATTTTATTGTTATTTGGTGTGGCTAACCTACTATTGATGTGCAGCACATCGCGTGTCACTCAGCCACACATAGCAACATGATGCGGCGATTCGGACGACGCGTTGCGGCGGCGGCGGCTTCCAGTGCCCAGGGACGCGCTGCCAACAGCGGACGAGCTTTGCTTGCGTTGCGCAAGAGGCAAGGGCTTGGAGCGCGTGCCTTTAGCTCTGCAATCAGCGAGAAAGAGGTGCGTCGGCAGCGTTTTATCGTCCAAACTCTGCGTTTTGAATGTTTTCTGATGGTTTTATTGAATATTTTGCAGGCTCACGAAGCTTTTGAGAAGGCCAAGAAGCTGCTGGATGGTGACGACCTGGAACAGGCAATGGGGTTTCTTGGGGTGGCAGCTCACGCCAACATCGCCGATGCTCAGTACCTCCTGGGGTCTCTGCTGCTAAACGACGGAGAGGACGAGGAAGAGGAGGAGGACGAAGCGCAGCGCAAGAACAAGGAGCTGATTCGTGATGCAGAGGCCAATCGCCAGCGCTCTAGCCGCCCAGATGATGCCCACGACATCAAGGAGATCCGGAAGAGCGCACGTGCAGCGTACAAGCAGTATCTGATGGAGCAGAAGCGCAAGAAACAGGCGAAGGCGGCTCGAGAGGCCGGTACTGCATCTGTGGTGCAGCACGCGACCACTAGTGAGCTGGACCGTGCATTTGGCAAGACGGTGGAGCTTTTGCTGGACCCCAAGTCGAAGCTAGAGCCTCTGCTCGAGAACGGGGACGGTCACTTGGATGAGCGAGCTGCGAAGTTGCAGCTTGACACCACCAAGGCCGTCGAATGGTTGCGCCGTGCGGCTGACAACAAGTATGTTGGTATTGTTGCGTTCAAGTGTGTTGCTGTATTAACATTGTAGTTTGTGTTGTGTACATACAGCAACCGTGATGCTCACGTTCAGCTTGGCAACCTTTGTTTGAGTCACGACCCACCAATGGCACTTGAGGCGAGCGCCTGGTATACCAACGTGACTAAGGACAAGAACCCGCACCCTGACGCACTGTACAACCTCGGAGTGATGCTCTTTAACGGTGTGGAGCACGCAGAACCCCCGTTTGCAGGCAACAAAACTGCATCCATCCCGTTCTTCACCCGCGCAGCAGAAGTGGGCGACATCTCAGCGCAATTCTTTATGGGAATGCTGCTGCACCAGGGCGACGAAGACCTGGGCATCGAGCCCGACTTGCAAAGTGGACAGATGCTAATTGAAATGGCTGCGAGCAAGGGACACCCGGGTGCGCTCTTCTACCTGGCACAGCTGTATCGTTCAGGTGATGACAATAACAAGCTCGCAGCGGACCGCAACAAATTCTTTGAGTATCTGGATAAGGCTTTGGAGGTTGGCGACGCGGACGCGTACTTCTGTATGGCGGACATCTATTTCCATGGCAGTGATGGCTTTGAGCAAGACTACGAGCAGGCGCACGGTTTCTACATGGCGGCAGCTGAGCAGGGGCACGCCGATGCGTACTGCTGCCTTGGTGCGCTGTACTACAATGGTGTCGGAGTGGAAAAAGACTACGAAAAGGCCTTCCTGTACTACCAGGAAGCAGCTGACCGGGACTCCATGGAGGCGTGGAAGAACCTTGCTGAGATGTATACCCTCGGTCGTGGAGTGCCTCGTAACGAGGCCACAGCCAATGCGATCATGAAGATGCTCAAGAAAGTTCAGACCAGCGTGGAGAAGAACGCGTAGAACGCCATTAGTGTCGTGCATTCAATAGACCAACTGCAAAACGCAATGCTTGCTGATGTTGTTGCCTCAATGCGTCGCTCACCTGAACGACGTGGTCCGAAAGGGCACCAGAACTCGTCGGTCTCAAATCTTGAAACGACAGCACCAACCAAGACGAAGTGTTATGAGGAGAGGGCAGCGTACAGCGTCTACGCTGTATAAGCTGGTGCTGTTGCTCTATGTATCAGCGGTTTATTCTTCCAGGTAACAGAGTCCACAAGAGAGGCGAGGCGAAGACCTTGAAACTAAACGATGTCCCTATCTGCTTTTCCTACGTTGGAACAGTCAGACGGATGTGATTGCACGAAACTTGGTATACCACGTCGACCCTGGAGCGGAGCAAGTACTTTTCCTGAAGGGCTTCAACTACAATGGAGCAAGGGTAATTAGTTTGCTGCATAAAAGTTTAACTGGGATACCCTACTAACTGACGGTGGTGTGTGCAAATTCAGTTGTCGTACACCATAACATCGCTGCCACTCAACGGAGAAATCTACCAACTCTCGGACATTTTCAGCGAATACGGGTAGGATGTTTGTGGAAACTGAACGAAGTTACCAGACACACTAATTCGATTGCGATGTCAAATCCAGCTATGACCCTAAACGTGCGGCATCCCCGATCACGTCAGTGCCTACAACAGTCACAGGCTCAAACAACCGCATTGTGTTTCTCCGTCCAGCTTTCGGCGGACCACGAAGAGATAACAAGGTGAACAGGAGAAGAGCGACCGATGAATGCATTAAATTGAACTGATCACGTGTTTGTGTCGTGATGATGCATTGCAGTACGCAGAATTTCGTTACACTGTCACGGACGGTGTAACTACATCGAACGAAGGCATTGTCGTGATCACCACAAGTGACGCGTTGGTATCCAGCACATTTGATCTTGATGTAGACAACTGGGGGATCCTGTCAAATGGGGCAGGCTCTGATTCACGACCGCACTTTCAGCCGATTTCGCGTGGCGTACAGCTCAGCTACTACATCTACGGTCTTGATGCTGTCATCCACCGTCGGGATGACACCGGCGACGACTCCATGCTGTGGTACTTCAGCGCCCCAGCCAAATTCCTCGGTAACCACTGGTCTGCCTACGGAGGCTCGTTAGATTTTGTGCTTTCTTCGGCGGAAGGAAGCTTTGATGCTGCAAACCTGAACCTCGCGGGCTCAGGTCACCTAGTGGAGCTGGAGTGTGCAACGTGTGCACAATTTACAGGCGTGACGCTGGCGATGCCGCTGAGTCCAGTGTTTTCGTACGATGGGACCATCACACAGTTCAAGCTTCCACTGAATGAAAATGCTGGTTGGGTCAAGGACCCCAAAAACATTATTTTGACGTGGGCGCCTCCCACGCAATGTGAGTTCGTGAGTGTCCTCTCCGGACTCTCGGCACTTCGGATTCTAGGCGACTTCACGCGAGGCTACGAGAGCGTTGCGCTAGACTCCGTCACGTTACGGCATGGACCGGGACAACCTGTGAAATGCTATACCAACACAGCATAGACCTCATTACGCGTAAAACGCATCAACAACTTGCCCCCGCGGCTCTAGCCACGTTGGCCTATCTCGTTTAATTTCTTATGTCTAATGAGCTCCTGGGGGAGGCAGTTGTGCGGGACTAGGGAAGAGCACCTCAGCTTGAATGGGGTAGTGGTCTGACGGGTAGCGGCCCTTACGATCCTCCGTAATAACCTCCGTCGTGAGCACCGTCATCTGCGGACGGTAGAAGATCCAGTCAATGTGGTTGGCAGCTCGTACAGCAGTCTTCTCGCCGTCGTTCTTGACACCAGCCCACCCATGGTACGTGTACGATACATCTCCGATCTGCTTCGCCGCTTCAGGCCACGTTTCACGAAGCTGCGGTCCACCCTCTTGGGACGTAAAGTAGCTGTACGTGCTCGTATGACGGTACGTGTTAAAGTCGCCCATCAGGAAGAGTGGAGCATCAGGCGAGCCTGTGATCTGCTGAATGCGGTCCCACAGCAGCTTGGAGCCTTCCTCGCGCGACTTGGGGCCCACGTGATCGAGTTGCGTGTTAAACACAAAGAGCTCCTGCTGTGTGGCGCGCAGACGGAACTTGCCCCACGTTACCATTCTCACACAGGCAGCGTCCCATCCTTGCGTACCCGGCGTCTCCGGTTGCTCCGAGAGCCAAAAGTCTCCGCTGTCAAGGCGCTCGAGCACGCTGGCGTCGTAGAAAATCTGCTCGAACTCTCCGTTCTCCTCCCTCTCGACGCCGAAGCGTTCGTACGGGTGTTTCAGCAAGCTCTACACGTTCCAGCAGCAGAATTCATCAGCATTTCTCCATGTATCACAACGTTCTCTCGCCTACTGCTCACCTCCAGCTCTGTCAGCTGCGTCTTGAGTCCTTCCTGAGTGCCCATAATGGCCGGATGGTAGCGATCAATGATGTCTGCCACGTGATCTTTGCGGTACCTCCAGCTATTGAGTCCGTCCCCCGTGCCTGCGAACCGCAAGTTGAACGTCATGATCTTGAGACTCAGCGGCGAGTTGCTCAGCGTCAGCGTCAGCGTCTGCTTCGTCTCCATCTCCTTCTCCTTCTCTTGCTCTGCAGCTCGAAGTCTCGGCCGTTGTCCTGCGTTCCCAGAGAGCGCAGCCGCCGCCTCCGCCTGCGCGTCGATGGACGAGGGATTATTGCCCAATGGCGTCGCTCCTTTCAAGCTCAAGCTCTGGTAACCCAGGAAGAGCAGGAAGACGACAACGGTCCCTACCAAGACGAAGACGCGGTCGCTCGTAGACGCGCGCGGCTTGCGGCCCTGCGAGTGGCGGTAGTACGGATTGCGCGGCGCCGCGTTGCTCGGGAAGAACGAGTCGAAGCCGTTCATGGCGAGATCGGGAGTGAAGCTGCTCGCAGTTCGTCGACGTTACTGCGCTGCATCTGATCCGGCGTGATGTCATTGGTTAAAAAGGAAGGTCGACTCGTGGACCAATGGGAGGACAGGACGTTTCTCATTGGATAAAATTCCAACTGGGGTTAGTGGCGAGTAGAATCCGACGAGTGAGGACTATGGCGGACGGCGCGGAGGCGCTGCGCGCTATGGAGACGCGCGCCATCCGCGAGGCGCAGCTGGAGACGTACACGAGCAACTTGGGATCGGTGGCGCTGGTGCTGGCGTCGCTGTTGTGGCTCACGCTGCCGCCGCTTTGGAGCGTCGTGAACGGCGAGTGGAGCGCCGCAATCATTCCCAGTTTAGCTGCGATTGCAGGTGAGGATACGATCTACTGCTATTGGTTAATTGGTAATTCGTTCTGATTGGAGGATACTTTATGCAGGTCATGGATTGCTGGTGCTGTCGGTGCTGCTGCTACTTCGAGTGGCGCAAGTGCAAGGGGAGGAGCTGCTGATTCAGTTTAATGCCAAGGTGAGGAAGAGAAATGCTGCGATGGAGAGAGGATCGGTACTG
Organism: Phytophthora cryptogea; assembly: GCA_000468175.2. Taxonomy (NCBI): domain Eukaryota; phylum Oomycota; class Peronosporomycetes; order Peronosporales; family Peronosporaceae; genus Phytophthora; species Phytophthora cryptogea. The sequence goes on from KV740779.1 coordinate 6,744, forward strand.
ATTGGGTGATTGTTGGTAGTATATGGCGAGAGTGAGCAAGCCTGATGCAGCTCCAGCGCCGCTGGACCGCGCTGCTCAATGTGCGAGGAGGTTTCTGGTGGATGGTGGACTTTTTCATACTTATTGCTGAGACGTAATGTGGTTGGATGTTGCAGTGGACGAGGTCATGAAGCTCAAGTCGCTGCGTGGAAAACTGTCAGGCAAGAAGGACGAGTCGGCGGCGGGAAAATTGACACAGGATGAGCGCTCGTTCTTTGACCCTACTCCAGTGAAGACCGTGGAGGAAGGCAAAGCGTATCTTCGACGTCTTCAAAAGTCGCAAAAGCAGAAAGAAGCTGACGAATCCATGCAGTCCGCGTCAGCGTACGGCGTGGAAAATTCGTACCAGAGCGATGCCTTTGGCATTTACGGCAACGCGTCCATGGTGCCGCGCGTGTATCAGGCTTCAGGTTTTGATCCTCACCTTCGTGATGTTAGCATTGGAAACGAGGAGGAGGATCCGTTGCGTACCTCGTCGCTTCCGCATATTGCGTGGCAGCAACTGGAAGAGTGGGGGCTTGCCATGTTCATGCACCTGTACTGCCGCAACATTCGCCGCTTGCTTGCCTATCACGTGAAAGACGTCGTCGAGGCATTTTTGGAGAACGCGAACGCTCTCAATGAGTGTGGCGTGATGGCGGATGTGCTGCTGCGTCGTGTGCCGTCACAGGCACTGCTGTGCCCGCCGGGTCAAACGAATCAGATGACTAACGTGTCACTATCGGACATGCTACACAACCTATCCAAGAGTCCATTGTTTTTCAGCAAGGAGCGAGGTGTGTTTCTGTTTGAAGAACACCAGAGCGTAAGTGAAACTGTTCGTGGTTGTCCTGCACGTGGGGCTTGATGCTGACTGGTGTATTAAACGTGTCCTGTAGTTCGAAAAATACCTGAATGTCGGTGATCCTAGCAGCACCGATTACTCGTCTTTGGAACGCCAACAGTATGTCCTAGAGCGACTCATCATGTTGTCGAAGGACCGAAGTCTCGATAGATTCCGGTGGAACAAGGGATCAGCGTGGAAAGGAAAAGAGTGGACAGAGAATTTGCCTACAGACGCTGAGATCCTGATGAACACGTTCTGCTGCATGATGGACAACATGCTGCCCGCAGACAATGAGCGTGATCGTCCATTCTGGAAGTCCTACTACTTTAGCAAGGGCCCCAACCGGCCATTCACGCCGCGAGTTCGAAGCCGTCTTTTCCTCGTGCAGACAGTGGGGCGCCCACCTCATTTTAAGGCGCTTGTGAAGGGAGCGGTGCGCGAGATCGTTCCGGTACGCTACCTTTCTACCTGGCTGTACTAAGCGTTGACTTTTCCTCGTTTCTTAGATGCTAATGTTACGTTTTTGCTTCGTTGTATACAGGGCGAGGAGAACTGCTTTCACGCAATCGTTGTGTATTTACACGCCGTGAAAAAGATGAAAGCGGTACGCGACCTCTTTAAACTCCATGATAGCTCTACGAGTACCATGCAAACTTTTCTAACTTACTTTCTGTTGTGACCCATTTCTTAGGGCTACTTGGAGAGCATCAATCTGCACCGAATCATTGAGCAAGTCTTTGACGTTTCCAAGTAAAGCGGAATAAAATGCAGCCCAGTATGACTTTGCCACTGCTGCTTGTACACGTGTGTGTGGATATGATACAAAGCCTACCACGTACACCGTCCAACTCACCGGACAGGGGCGTTTTTAGTGCAATCCTTCTCGTGGGCTTTGAGGTTCTCGCGTGTCTTGAAAGTTTTTTGCCGAGTGGACGGGCAATAAGCGCACGCATATGGTCGCTCGGTTTGGTGGCGTCGCTGCCAATGACGTTTCAACGTCTGCAGATTCCGCAAGCTTCTGCCTGTGGATTCTGCGTACTCGCACTGTTCTTCGGGGCAGTATTTTGGCCCTACTGGAAGTGGAGCTTGTTCTCCAGTTACCTGTGCCGTTGACGCCTCTGGATGTTGCTTTCCGTGGAATGTAAGCTGATAGAAGTTCGCAAAGCGGTTGCGGCAGATGCAGCATTCAAACGGTTTGTAACCATCTCGAAGCATCTCGACTGGCGCAGTCAGAGCAGGCACACTACTCACTGGTCCTTCGCTTGGTAGGCGAGCCTGGGGTGTACTTATAGATGGCTGACCACGGAGGCGCTGGATCTCAGCTTGCAATTGCTCGATCTGATCTTGCTGTGCCCGAATCGTGTCCTGGAGACGTTTGTTTTCAGCCGACGGCAATACAGCTTCACTTCGATAGCCCTCCGCAGTATTTAATTGTTGACAGTCAGACGTTGGACCCTCATCACCACTTGTTGGCCGATCGATTCCAGTTCGAGCTGAGTCGCGAGGTGAAAGGGATGTGAGCGCGGACACTGCTGTGGCTGTACGATTAACAGCGTGAACCTTCAGGTGAGCCATTAAGAGTTCACGAACACGAAATTGTTTTCCACACTCTTGACACGTGTGCGCATTCTGGCCTTGCACTGATGGCGTCGTTGCAGTCTCGACCTCTCCTCCGTTCACGCTTGTAAATACGGCTTGTCCTGTGGAGTATGACGTCAGCGAAACGTGCGTGGAGCGATGAAAGCGCATTGCCGCACGCGACGAGTAGCGCTTGGTACAACCAGGCACACCGCAAACGTACGGCTTCTCACCCGTATGCACACGAATGTGCTCCTGTAGAGTTGACGCCCTAGCAAATAATTTGCTGCAGGTCGGGCAGCTCAGCTTCTTTTCTCCAGTGTGCACCACCGTATGGTCTCTCAAGTGAGCGCTATCCGTGAACGACTTACCACATCCAGGATGCATGCATAGGAAATTACGCATCCGCATCGCGCCTGGAACCCTTTTCCGTTTCCTGGTCGAGGGTGCCAGTGCAGGTTCAGTTACCACCGAAGGCGGTGGTGGAGGTGGAATCACCAGCGGACGCGTCATCGACAACGGTAGCGCCACCAGCGTACTCATGGTCATCGCAGCAGCACCACTCATATCTGCTGCTGCACTCAATCCTCCAAGACTGTTGGGTGTTTGTTCCATCTCCTGTCTCCCCAAAGTCTCCATCGTCCCTCTCGTCGATGTAGCAGTACTGTGGGCATTGCTGTAGTGGTAGTAGTGGGTCCCAGGGTCGTTCTCCGCTCCTTCACTCGTAGATTCAGCAGTTGAATTGACCAGCAAAGACCCCAACGGCATCGACGGTGGATGTGTCACTGCCGTCAAGTATCTGGGCGTCAATGGAGACGCCGACCACCGCGGCAATGGCACCGACCGGAACCCGGAAGCTCCAGCGGCCGAAGCAGCGGCAGAAGTTGAGCCAGAGCCTGAATTGGACGCGTTTGATGGCGGTGGATACGTCCGCATGGGCTCCACATCTGTTAAATTAAATAAATATTAAAATTTGTATTAGAAACCTATGGACAACGTCAAGAATCACAACAGGAGGCGCCCACCGTCATGGGGAAAAGACGCCAGCCCCGGATTGGTCGGGAGAGCGCGTTCGCGGGTCCCTGAAGCTGGAAACAGACCCACAGCTCCACGAGATGCTGAGGAAGACGATGGCGCAGACGTGGGGGCCGCCTGAGGCGTGTGGAAAGCGTCGAGCAGCGGCCGCTCCATGAGAACAAGTGGCCTCGAGGCGTCGTGATTGACAAATTAGGTTGTTGTTGAGAACGTTGAAGATGCCAGTGATTGGTTGGAGGGAATCTATATAAGTAGGTGAAGTGTAGGTAGGCACTGTAAACACCAACAAGCGACCAACTAGAAGTCGAGCTCTTTGAGGCCCAACCACTTGGTCATGTACAGACACGAGCGTGGCTCGATGACGTTTCCTTCCTGGCATTGGTCGAACACCTAAAAAATGGCAAGAAAAAATAGTTTCAAGTCAGAAAAATGACACAATGCCGTTTGTGTGTTTGAACGTACCGGACACACGCCGCACGGAGTCTCCGACAGGTAATTGAACGTTGTGATCTGCTGCGAGACTTTGAACTTGACCTCGTGAGAAGTCTGCGGAAGACAGAAAAGGAGCGGTGAGTCGAGATGACAATGGACTGAGCCAGCAGCAGTTACGTACACCAGGCGTAAGACGCACAGAGCGCACTTCCTCCACGCGACCGTCGTACATGAGCGTCTGGATGATGGAGCGGATTTCCTCCGGGCCCAGTGCAACCTTGGAGATGCCCGAAGCGTGCACCTTGTCTGTGATCGCGTTCAACGTACTCATTCCAGAGGCCTTGATCACTTCGTACACGAAGGTGCTGAGCGTGTCAATAAATACGTGGTCGAACTCCTGCTCATTGTACCACGGACCACCCGTAATCTCCGTCGACGGCACTGCAGCAGACAACAACAAGAACATTTAGTTTCACACCATGTTCACCACTTTTCCAACCTCCAAACACTGCAGCAATCCATTACCCAGGTCAAACAGCATGTACAGCTTCTTGTTCTTGCTGCTGATGGACTTGACCGACTTGACGAGACGCCGCGTTTCAAGCAGCCGCAGCGTCTTGGTCACAATTTGCTGCACAATTAACCATACAAGCACCCGGAACACCAAGTAAGCATCCCTTTTCAGTCCACACTCCGTCTCCCACAAGCCACCACAGAGATCCACCCACCTGTGGGATGTTGGTGTGCGACTTGATGTCCCTCGTCCAGATCCCCTTGTTGCCTGCACGCTCGATCTCCTGCAGCACGAGACGCTGCTCCAACCTGTCGTGTATCAACCCCACAAAGCGTCAAAACTCCAGTTCCAGCGCTCCAAATCGCGTGCAAGCGCCTGATTTCCAACGTACGTGAGTCCGCGGATGCGTTCGGCCTCTTCGGCGTCCACAATTCCATACGAAAGCACGTTTCCTTTCTTGAAAATCTTGATCTTGCCCTCGGTGAGCAGGGAATTGATCACGTCCGGCAGCTGCTCGTAGCCGCCGCCTCCTTCGCCCTGGAAATAGTCGCGCACTTCGGCGTCCGTGACGGACTCTCGGTAGTTGCGCAGCAGCCCCAGGAACTTGTTCATGACGCTGGACGCGCCTGCAGTCGACGTCGCACTCATCCTCGCAATATAAAGACTGGCAAGTGAGGGCTCAAGAGACACACCCGCTGATTGGCTGAAAAAACGAATACATCATTCTCATTGGCGGAAATGGCCTCTCTCGTGCTCGCCAACCAGTCTATTGCCCGTCCCGACTGGCTGCCAAGACATTGCCACAAGATGAAGTTCGCGTACCAGTTCCAGCACCTGTGCGGCAGCGTCTACTCGCAGGGCAACGTGGTCTTCACGCCCGACGGCAACTCGGTGCTCAGTCCCGTAGGCAACCGCATCACTCAGTTCGACCTCGTCAAGTGCGTCCCCCATGCGAGTGCATTGACACAAATGATACACAAACTCACTAACTGGTTCTTTGCCTCTTTGCTGTAGTAACACATCGCGCACATTCGCCTTTGAAGCACGCAAAAATGTAGAACGCATTGCTGTGTCCCATGACTCGCGGCTGCTGCTGGCGGTGGACGAGGAAGGCCGCTGTCTGCTGGTCAACTTGAAGCGTGGCGCCGTGCTCTATCGCTTCCACTTCAAGCAGCCAGTGGGCGCGCTCAACTTCAGCCCCGACGACCGCTTCATTGCCGTTGCAGTTGGCAACAAGGTGCAGCTCTGGCGCACGCCAGGCCTCGTGCGCGAGTTTGCGCCCTTTGTACTGCACCGCACGTACACGGGCCATTACGCGGACGTGGTGAGCGTGTCGTGGTCGCACGACTCCAAGTTCTTTGTGACGGGGTCTGAGGACCTGTCGGCGCGCGTGTTCTCGGTGGATGGGTATCAGGGTTTCAAGCCGTTGACGCTGTCGGGGCACCGCGATGTGGTGGTCGGAGCGTTCTTTTCTGAGGACGACAAGTCGATTTTCACGGTTGGACGTGACGGAGGTGCTTACGAGTGGAAATACAAGCTACCGGAGGTGGAGATGCTGGATGAGAGTGATGACGAAAGTGAGGAGGAGCAGGAAGAGAAGGACGAGGATAAGGAGGACAGTGAGAGCAGCGAAGACAGTGAAAGTGAGGATGAAGCTGCAGACAAGAAGCGCAAGCGTAAATTGTCCGAGGTGCAGGAAGAACAGATTCCGGAGATTGCGCGTGCCATTAAATGGTATACCTGTCAGAAGCATGTGCTGAAGATGGATTTCGCCAAGGTGTTGTGCTGCACGTTCCACTCATCCACGGGCATGCTTGTGGTTGGTTTTGGCAACGGCACGTTCGGTCTGTACGAACTGCCGGCGTTTGTGAACATCCACACCCTCAGTGTCACACAGAACGAATTGGAGACGGTGGCGGTGAACGCTACCGGTGAGTGGCTGGCGTTTGCGTCGCGCAAACTTGGTCAGCTGCTGGTTTGGGAATGGCGTTCGGAGACGTACGTGCTCAAGCAGCAGGGACACTACTTCGACCTGAATGCTGCTAGCTACTCGCCTGATGGACGCTTGCTTGCTACTGGTGCTGACGATGCAAAGCTCAAGCTTTGGGATACGAACAGTGGTTTCTGCTACGTGACTTTCACGGAGCACTCTGCCCCTGTGACGGCAGTGCAGTTTGCTCCCTCTGGCCAAGCCGTGGTGAGTGCGTCTCTGGATGGCACTGTGCGCGCATTTGACTTGAACAGGTACAAGAACTTCCGCGTGCTCACCACTCCCGAGCCTACGCAGTTTCTGTCGCTCGCGTTGGATCCGAGTGGCCAGGTCGTGTGTGCCGGCTCGATGGATCCGTTCAACGTGTATGTTTGGTCACTGCAGACTGGGCGTCTCACCGATGTCCTCAGCGGCCACACTGGGCCCGTGACGTCGCTGTCGTTCTCGCCTTCGTCCTCTGCTGAGCCGATTTTGGCTTCAGCTTCATGGGACCACACCGTTCGCCTTTGGAATTTGTTTGCTAGCAAGAAAAGTTTCATCGAGCCCCTTGCGCACCCTACTGATGTACTCGCTGTTGCTTTCCGACCTGATGGCAAGGAGCTTGCTACCACGACGCTGAACGGTGCTATTAACATTTGGAACGCGAAGGATGGAGAACAGGTAGGAACAATTGATGGAAAGCGTGACATTGCTGGTGGTCGTAAGGAAGGTGACCAAATGACAGCCGCGAATAACCAGCTCACTAAGCATTTCACGAGCGTGTGCTACTCGGCTGATGGCTCGCTTCTCCTTGCTGGTGGACGCTCCAAGTTTGTGTGCATCTACGCTGTGGGACCTCAGCTTTTGCTCAAGAAGTTCCAGATCTCACACAACTTGTCCCTCGACGGCATCCTGGACAAGCTCAACAACAAAAACGTCACAGAGAGCGGACTTACGAAAGGTGAATTGGATGCTCACATGGATGACTCGGAGGCTTCTGGTCGCAACCCTGGTGACAACCTCGTGGGTGCTAAGCGTGCAGTTGACCCCGGTAGCCGCCGCAAGAACATGGAAGTGCTGTCCAAGGCTGTCATTTTCTCCCCTACTGGTCGTGCTTGGGCGGCTGCAACCACTGAAGGTCTGCTGATCTACGGTCTTGATGAGAGCCTGGCATTCGATCCGTTTGAGCTGGACGAGGACATCACCCCCGACTCCATCACACAAACTCTGGAGCGCCGTGAGTACGCACGCGCTTTGGTGATGGCTCTGCACTTGAACGAAGAGCCGCTCATTGCTCGGTGTGTGGAGGGTGTTCCACTTGCGAGCATTCCGCTTGTAGCTCAAACCCTGCGTGGCGAAATGTACCTTCAGCGGCTACTCCAATTGCTGGCGAAGCGGTTGGAGAAGAGCCCACACCTTGAGTTCTACTTGCAGTGGAGTCTTGCGGTGCTAAACACGCACGGCCAGACTCTGCGTGACGACCCGTCCAGCAGTGCAACCTGCCTGCCGACTCTGCGTTCACTACAGAAGAGCATTGCTCGCCACCTGCAGGATCTTGCCAAGATGTACGTTGTTCTCTCCCCTTTGATCTTGTAAATGATGTTGGTACTGACTTGTTATTCTCTCTATCTGCAGTTGCGATGATAACCAGTTCACGCTCAGCTACCTCAAGAACCTCAGCAAGATGCAACTGTTGCAATAGACCCAATAGACCCAGCAAGATGGCAGTGCGCCGGAAGGATCGCTGTTCATTCTCATATGTGAATGAAGACATGAACGGTAGTCATCTCACTCGTGGGAATGGCATGGGATCGTAGTAATAAATAGACTCGTTGTGTGGTTCGTGATGGTGCTGTTGTTCTCCTGTACAGTCTTCGTCAGCTTCCCAAACGCGTGTTGCAGTTCTCTATCGATCGCTCACAGATTCATTTTGCTTCATCCGACGTCCCATTGTTAGGCTCACCAACCATGCTAACGTTATCGTCGTTTTCCGCGTGGCTTGGAACCCACATCTTGATGTCACGATTGGAGCCTGATACCAGCAGCGCACGCGTTGGATGCGCCGCGAGCGCTAGCACAGGATGATCATGACCAGTCAAAACAGAGCTCACCTCCTGCGTCGAAACATCCCACATGAAGATGCGGTTGTCTTCCGATCCGCACGCAACGATCGGCTGCTTATTCCACGGCTGCTCCAAGAAGGCACACTGCATGCTAAACTTGCGGTTCACATGACCAGTGTACGACCGCGCACAGATATCCCGCATGTAGTCCCACAGACGCACAGTACCATCAAGCGTCGAGACCAGCACGTACCGTCCATTGGGCGTGAACCTTGCACTACCCACCGGCGCCGGAGTCTCCGCAATGAACGAGCGCAGACACTGGCGCGAAGCCACATCCCACACGCGCGTGAGGCCGTCGTATCCGGCCGTGAGCAGCAACGAGCCGTCCATCGGGTGGAACTCCACACTCACCACCGGTTCCTGATGCGCGCCAATGAGGGCGACGCTCCTGCCGCTACGTACGTCCCACAGCCTCACGTTCTCGTCGTGCGAGCCTGTCGCCACGAGCGATCCCTGCGGGTTGAAGGCAACGCAGCTCACGAAGCCCTTGTGCGACTCCACAGGTGGCTCCGAGGCCACCACTGTAGCACTGAGTCCATCTCCGTCCAGCCCCAAGGTCGCAGAGGAACCTTCCAGCAGCGAAAGAGGCGTCGTGAGTGCCGCGTCCAAGCTGCGGTGAGCGGCGCCCAACGTGGCGAGTGTTTTGGCCGTTTCCACGTCCCAAAGCCGCGCTGTGCGGTCGTCTGAGGCCGACGCCAAGTGCGTTGAGTCCGCAGACCAACAGGCAGCAGAGACGCCCGCTTCGTGGCCGTACAGCGACGTCTTGGGGGCCGATTCCAGCTCATTAGTGGACGTTAGGCGCCATATTTTGACTGAACAATCGGCGGCTGTAGCGACGTAAGACGAAGGACGTTAGGGACGAGATTGTAGGGACATGTAGAGGGAGATGTACGCACAGGAAGAGGCCAGGAGACGCTCCTCGGGGGAGAACGAGAGGCTCGAGATGGGCTTCCCATGCGCCGACAGCGTCTGGGTCGGATGCCAGGGTGGAGCCATGTTGGAAACTACGTATGTGTTCTGACAGGTATTAGAGAACCTCTGGAAGTTTATACGCACCTTCGAGAAGCATTTTGACAATGGCCGAGGTCGAGTCGCGCTTCGAGGTGCTGGAGGAGGAGACGCACTACCCTGTGACGCACCCCAAGAGCGTGCAGAAGCAGGAGGAGGAAGAGAAGGAGGAGGAGACGCTGGAGCAGCAGCTGGAGAAGCTCGTGCTGAGTGTAAACGACCAGGAGACGGACGAGGAAGACCCCAAGGACGCCAGTGATGGCGTCAAGAAGGCGTCGCAGGCCAAGGAGCTCGGCAACAAGTGGGTGGCTCAGTATAAAATTATACAGGGAAGATATTGTTTCTCTTGACGATAACGACTGCCAGGTTCTTCTCTCGAGGCAGCTATTTGGACGCCATCGAGTGCTACACGACGGCTCTGAAGCTCTGCCCAGTGGAAAAAGAGTATGCGTACAACAGGGTGAGTTGGACAGCTACAATATCAATCACTACTGGTATACATTCTCACAGGTTACTATGGCAGGCTGTATACTTTAGCAACAGAGCGGCGTGTCTCCTGCGCCTCGGACGGACTGAGGAATCAGTGGACGACTGCACACAGGCGGTGACGCTGTCGCCCACATACGTCAAGGCTTTGCTGCGACGGGCAGAAGCACTCGAGAAGTTGGACAAACTGGAAGAAGCATTGGCTGATTACAATGCTGTGCTGGAGATCGACCCGACGGTGCGTACGGCTGTCAACAACCAGGAGCGACTGCAGAAGATTGTGCACGAGCGGCAGGAGAAGATGAAGGCCGAGATGCTGGACAAGCTCAAGGGATTCGGGAACACTATTCTGGGCAAGTTTGGCCTGAGCACTGACAACTTCCAGATGGTGCAGGACCCCACGACGGGGTCGTACAGCATCAACTTCCAGCAGAACGCAGGTCAGCCAGGTCAGCAACAACAGCAGAAGTGAGCCAACGATGTTCTGAGCAGAGAGCAATGAAGATCTAGTGTGTGTTCAAGACTGTTGTCTGTGAAAAGCACATCGATTTGCAGTCCCTATTTCTTCTTCCCCTTCTTTCCCTTTTTACCGCCTCCCTTCTTGTTTTTCGCGACCATTTTGGCGTATTCTCGACGACTGAGCACACCACGATATACTTTCTGGATGCACGTGGCTGCATTGTAGATCATCTGCGTGCAATTTCAGCAGGTCAGGACGTGAAGTGTTCACAACAAAATTAAAGCGCCAACGAACCAGTTGCTTCTCGCGCTCGCGTGCTCGAATCTCCTCCAAGACGCGCTCTTCGGCATCGATACGAGATTGCTCCTCGTCGATCTGCCAAAAACAAAAACTCACGATTAATTCTCTGCTGCTGGGCCATATTGAAATTCGCGAAATAAACCTTGAGGAAGTGCTCGTTGAACTGTTCACATTGCTCGCGCTCTTTCCGGAACGTCTCTTCCAGCGTACGTAGCTCGGTTTCCATTGCTTCCATCTCACTGTCAAATTTCTCCACTACAGCCGCAACCTCGGCTGCCATTTTGCACTTCTTCTTGCGAAGACCGTCTTCCTCTTCTTGGTGTTCCTGCGCCATTTTGCCAGCACGCAACTCTAACGCAGAAGCTTGATCAATCAGCAGCTTCATCTCCTCCGAGTGCTGTTCGTGTGCCTTGGCCTGTGCCCCCTTGAGATCCGTCTCTATCATCATGAGCTCATGTGAAGCAGTCTGCTCAAAAAACACAAAACATTGTATACGTAAGTGTTCCAACATACAACCAAGCTCTAGATCCGCTTCCTGCCTGATTGATCGTGTGCAGTTCGGTGCGCAGCTTTTGAACTTGTGCATCCAAGAGAGCGACCTCTTCTTCCTTGGTCTTTCGCATCTCGGTGAGTTTTTCTCGAATGGCCAGGCGTTCATCTTCGGCCTGCTTCATGCGGCTCTCAGCCACAGCCATGAGTTCCTTCTTGGACTTGGCATCTTCTAGCGTCTTGTCCAATTGGGTATGTGTGAGGTCCGTGAGCTCGGAAAGAGCCTTCACGAGCATCTGCAGGTCCTCAGATCGGTCGTGCGCCGTTGTGCCTTTATGGTAGAGCACTTCAACAGCCACCGGGTTCTCGCGCAGGTCTCGACACAGCGCGCGTGCCGTCACGCGAACTTGATCAGCGATGTCCTCCTGTCGACTGTCCATCGCCTGCGTTGCCTGCAGGTAAAGCTGCTCCCATCGCCAGTGCTCTCGCAACAGCTCGGCCGAGTTGAGACAGCGACTTTCTCGCAGTGATTCCAGCAGCGACGTCTGCGGCTCCAGCGGCACGTACGTGAGATAGTTGAGACGGTCCAGCAGGTCGCCCATGACCGCCATCATGCGCTGCGACTCGACATTCGTGAGCTTTTGCATGGCAGTAAACGCTGCAATCCCAAGGCGAAATCGGGAGTGGGTTCCATGAAGAGACGCGCCAAAAACGCACAAAAGTGACAAGTGATTCGTCTTGCACGTCCTGTAGTTGGTTAGCGCTTGCAGTATGGAAAGTGCTGCTCGTCTAGAATCAGTTGCTGTGCAATAGCGAACAACTTCTCATGAATCAGGTACACAAGTTTTGGTGTTGCCACTTCAACATGCCCTGACGGATACTTAATGTTCGACCACACCAATTCCGCCATACAAAGAGCAAGCTCTTTGCGCCTCGTCCCATCTTTTTCTCCATCCCCAGCTGAATCCCAATCTCTGGTTCACTCTTGAAAACGCCAGCCAAGGCTCAAGTCTCTATTCGATTTTACCAGAATGCGCGTCTCCCTCTGCCTCGTGGCGCTCCCCGCGCTCGCAGCGGCGTCTGACGTCGTGACCGTCGGTATGACTGGCGGCTGGCACACTGCCAACGTGTCGGAGGACAACACGCAGCTGCTGACGGACGCGCTGAGCGGCAGCAGCTTCTCCAAGTCGGTGGGCGACACGCGCGTGTGTTACTCGGACGTGACGTCCGTGGAGACGCAAGTGGTGGCCGGCACCAACTACCGCTTCCATATTTGCGGCTGCGACGTGACGGACTCGGACGGAGAGTGCTCGGAAGACACGCTCTCGGCCTGCAAACCCACCGAGTTTGTGGTGCAGATCTTCCAGCAGACGTGGACTAGCACGCTCAAGGTCACGAGTATTAAGCAGGTGGAGCAGACGACAAGCAGCAGTGAAGCCAGTGAGAGCAGCAGCGGCAGCGGCAGCGCCCAGGAGGAGCAGCAGACGCAGCAGAGTACGTGATGTACTTGACTCTTTTTCATAGTAGGAAGGCAGATGCAGGCGTTAAGAAAGCAATTCAACCTTCCTTTTGCTCTTGGGTGGTAACATTTGTTGTTGTTGCTGCGCTGCTGTAGTGGCTGAGGAGGTCGTGACGGAGGACGAGAAGAAGGCGGTGGACGAGTGGATCGACGCCAATGGACTGAACAAGTACGGTGATGAAGCTACGCGCATGTACGTGGGCGGCACGCCGCTCTTTGACGAGAACACGGGCTCGACGACGGACCGCTACGTCTACATCCTCAGTCGCCACGTGGACCGACCGTGGCAGGCGGAAGCCAAGACAGACACGCTGTTTGCAGCGGAGGAGGCGGAAGTGGATGAGACCCAAGGAGGAGGTTCAGTGGCGGGTGTATTTGCGATGTTGGGTGTCTTCACTGTGGTGCTGGCCGGCGTGGCAGTGGCCAAAATGCACCAAGGACGCCGTGAGCGCCTCCGCTACAACCCCATCCACACTCGAGAGCAGTAACTTTTGTTACGGGACGAAGGAGCTTGCTGGTGGAGAAGCAGCAAGAAGAGAGGAAGCAGTGTGTATGTGTTGCGCAATATGAGCGGCCATTTTTTCGCTGGATATCGGGCTATTGGTGGCGTTGACAGCTAATGCATGACAAACTTTGCGAAGGTGGTTTCTTGGTTAGCTGCAAACGGCAAAGAAGAAGTGAGAACGGCGCGAGGAATGAGGAAGCCGTTGCTTCTAATGGATGGCTCACTCCTCGTCGCGCTTTGAGAAGTTCAGCGGCAAAAGAGCTGGACCCGGTCATTCATGTTCCCATGTCGGCGCCTGTCCGTTAGCGCTGAGCGCCAAGAGACGCAGTTCTACACGCGCGAGTACCTGCCGCTCTTCGCCTTGTTCTCACCAGCGCGTTACGAACGCATTCGGCTGGAAGATAAGCGCCACAACCAACTCTCAAGGCTCCTGCTCAAGTTCTTTGATACTCGACCGTCGTCGGTACCTTCAAGATGTCTACAGATCCAACGATAGCACTGTCCTCGAACTCGTCCGAACCAAAAGTTCACGATCGTTGCGACGGCGAAAGCTCCAGCTCGGATGATTCTGACAGAGCGCAGCAGAATACTCCGCAACTGCATTTTGTCGACGATACTTCAGAGGAAAGCAACGCTGATGACAGTGGAAGCGAACCTTTGATGTTCGACACACTTGCTGGGGGTTGGACGTACGAGTCGATAACTCAAAGCACTGCGCAAATTGCACTCGATGCTGTACGATACCAGCCCAACTACTCTCGCTCAATGACCTCCAAACTCTGTTTGCACTACATCA